>JBBPBX010030292.1:0-30408 GCA_038048925.1 Garcialebias charrua
TACCACATCATGTAAACCTTGTTTTCATTACATGTCCAGTTTTGTTTTCAAGTTTTGAGCTTTTCTGGAAAGCTGGATCACATCCAAGTCCATGTGAAAATCAAATCACATTTAAATGTCCTCATGTGGCTTACCACATCATGTAAACCTTGTTTTCATTACATGTCCAGTTTTGTTTTCAAGTTTTGAGCTTTTCTGGAAAGCTGGATCGTATCCAAGTCCATTACCACCTTCTGAATCACCTCAAAGATGTAGCGTAACTGTGATGGGTACCTCATGTTCAATGAGTAGAAAAGTCCAAACAACATGGCTACAGCAAGGGCCACGTTATCAAGTTCCTGCATCACCACGACACCCTCGAGGATTATGCCAACATCTGGACAGTCACTGCCAGGCATCTCTCTGATGACGTAGATGCCCACTGTAGTTTTCTCAATGGCACTCAGTGTAGCAGCCTCAGTCATGTCCTGTTTAAAGATGAAACATTTGTTAAAGACTTTTTTACAGATCACTTTAGAATGCATTAACTCTTATTCTACCATTTATTTAAACCCATGTAAGCAGAATGTTAAATGGCTGTAGCAAAAAACAGTCCTGCCATGCTGCCATCCATGGTCCATTTAATACAAAAAAAAAAAACAATGCTTTCATCTCAAATGCAGAGGAGCCTTCAAGATTTACATTAGTTTTTATTTGAAAGACATTAGCCTACCACGCTAAGCGAACAAAAATATTTTATTTTACCTTCACAATTTGGATTACCGTACGTGTCTGGTTCAGTTTTGGCAAATAACGTTCAAACAAAAACTAATGATAAGATTTAACTTCTTTTTTCCTGGATGTTGTTTTTATGTTACTACGGTAGATGATTTTGATCGTTAACCTGGAGTTGATATACTCAGGGCTGAATATCAGTCCCAGTTGGACCCTTGACAGACAAGTCAGGCCAGTATGACGAGATGTCATAATTTTTGTTCTAAGGTATAAAAAGGGGTTTATTTTTTAAAATGTTTATACAAGGTCTTAAGTTTAAGGCAAGTTATAGTTAAAATGTCTGTAAGACTTCAATAATGCCACTTGAAATTAAATTTAAGACCATATTCAGTGCTGGAATTACTTTCAAAACAGTAAAGAGATCCATTTGACTTTGACTTACCAGTACAATAGGATAACAGGAATAACAGAATGCAAGGTTTTAAAATGTTGTAAAGCCAAACTACACACACAAAAAAAACTCACCATGTATTCCTGCACCAAGTCATCCGGGCTCTCATTCAGATAGATGCAGAGTCCTTTGATGAGGGACTCCCTTCGCTCATCTGTGTCATCCTTAAGAATTAACATAGAGAAAATAGAAATGTGAACTCAAATTTCCAGTAGTATGAAAAAACTTGAACACAAAAAATAAAAAAATCGAAGGTTTTCAACCAGTCGTCATATGACATTAACATCGCTGAAATATTAAAAAAATGTACATTTGACCTGATCAGTATGGACTGGACTTTTTATAATAATCTGATTACCGGTACCGGTATATAAAATGATGAATATCTCACACTGGGACAGTGAACATAATAAAAAAGGGTTCTTTTAGAGGAATCAAAAATTCATCACACACACACTCACTCTACTGTAATTATAACCACAGGTACAAGCCCAAAACCAGAAAAGTTGGCACGTTGTGGAAATCGCAAATAAAAACAGAATACAATGACTTGCAAATCTTTTTCAACCTATATTCAATTGAACACACTGCAAAGACCACATACTTAACGTTCGAACTGGTAAACTTTGTTATTTTTTGCAATTATTAGCTCATTTGGAATTTGATGCCTGCAACATGTTTCAAAAAAGCTGGCACAAGTGACAAAGAAGACAGAGAAATTTGAGGAATGCTCATCAAACACTTATTTGGAATATCCCACAGGTGAACATGCAAATTGGGAACAGGTGGGTGCCATGATTGGGTATAAAAGCAGCTTCCTTGACATGCTCAGTCATCCACATAGAAGGATGGGGCGAGGGTCACCACTCTGTGAACAAATGCGTGGGCAAATTGTCGAACAGTTCAAGAACAACTTTTCTCAACGAGCTATTGCAAGGAATTTAGGAATTTCACCATCTACGGTCCGTAATATCATCAAAAGGTTCAGAGAATCTGGAGAAATCACTACACGTAAGGGGCAAGGCCGAAAACCAACATTGAATGCCCGTGACCTTCGATCCCTCAGGCGGTACTGCATCAAAAACCGACATCAGTGTGTAAAAGATATCACCACATGGGCTCAGGAATACTTCAGAAAACCACTGTCAGTAACTACAGTTCGTCGCTACATCTGTAAGTGCAAGTTAAAGCTCTACTATGCAAAGCAAAAGCCATTCATCAACAAGATCCAGAAACGCCGCCGGCTTTGCTGGGCCCGAGCTCATCTGAGATGGACTGATGCAAAGTGGAAAAGTGTTCTGTGGTCTGATGAGTCCACATTTCAAATTGTCTTTGGAAACTGTGGACGTCGTGTCTTACGGACCAAAGAGGAAAAGAACCATCAGGACTGTTATAGGCGCAAAGTTCAAAAGCCAGCATCTGTGATGGTATGGGGGTGCATTAGTGCCCAAGGCATGGGTAACTTACACATCTGTGAAGGCACCATTAATGCTGAAAGGTACATACAGGTTTTGGAGCAACATATGCTGCCATCCAAGCGACGTCTTTTTCATGGACGCCCCAGCTTATTTCAGCAAGACAATGCCAAGCCACATTCTGCACGTGTTACAACAGCGTGGCTTCGTAGCAAAAGAGTGCGGGTCCTCCCCTGGCCTGCCTGCAGTCCAGACCTGTCCCCCATTGAAAATGTGTGGCGCATTATGAAACGTAAAATACGACAACGGAGACCCCGGACTGTTGAACAACTTAAGCTGTACATCAAGCAAGAATGGGGAAGAATTCCACCTGAAAAGCTTCAAAAATTGGTCTCCTCAGTTCCCAAACGTTTACTGAGTGTTGTTAAAAGGAAAGGCGATGTAACACAGTGGTAAATATGTCCCTGTGCCAACTTTTTTGCAATGTGTTGCTGCCATTGAATTCTAAGTTAATGGTTATTTGCAAAACAAAATAAAGTTTCTCCGTTCGAACATTAAATATATTGTCTTTGCATTCTATTCAGTTGAATATGGGTTGAAAAAGATTTGCAAGTCATTGTATTCTGTTTTTATTTGCGATTTGCACAACGTGCCAACTTTTCTGGTTTTGGGCTTGTAGATTTGATAATTAGTCATCACACACAAAGCAAGTTGGGCTGCACAATGGATACAGTATACCAATTTTCTACTGAAGAATTGCAAAGCATATGTACTTTATGGGATAGGAAAAGTTGAAAGTTCTTACTGTCATCATGGCAGCTATGTTTCCAAGTTTTTTGCCCACCTCGCCCGATCGCTTTGAAAACACTTTCAGCAGACTTTCAGAAAGACAGTCAAGCTGCGAGAGAAACCTTGACTGCAGAGGCATGTTGTGATGCGCTTGAATTCTGCATTTACCTGAAACATGAAATGATTGTTACATAATGACAGAGCTAAAAGATTTCAAAAGACAATTCAAAATTTAAAAACAATTCCTGGCAAATCATGCCAGACACTGAATGGTTTGTCAGGCTTTTTGGATAGCTCAAGTTGAGTGCATAGATCAGTCCATAAAGCATCACGCACACATGGCTGACACTCTGTAGGTTATGGAGGACTTCCACACCTTCTAGCACAACACCAACATCAGCAAAGCGTCCATTACCTGGACCATCAGGACCACGACCCTCTGCTCGGACAGTGTAGATGCCCATGGTCTTCTCCGCAATGTCTGCCTCAGCCTCTCTGGATTCAATATCCTGGAATATAAAGAGAACAGAATGATTGGCTATGAGATCCTAACCTTGACCACTGAAATCTAAGCAGCTCATCCATAGGCCAAGCAAGTATGTATCATGTTTGTATGTATCATGTATGTATGTAGCATGTATGTATCATGTATTCATGTATGTATGTAATATGTATGTATGTATGTAGAATGTATGTAGCATGTATGTAGTATGTATGTATGTCGCATGTATGTATGTAGCATGTATGTATGTAGCATGTATGTATGTAACATGTATGTAGCATGTATGTATGTAATATGTATGTAAGTAGCATGTATGTAGTATGTAGCATGTGTGTATGTATGTAGCATGTATGTATGTCACACTCACATAGCATGTATGTATGTATCATGTGTGTATGTATGTATGTATCATGTATGTATGTAATATGTATGTATGTAGCATGTATGTAGTATGTAACATGTGTGTATGTATGTAGCATGTATGTATGTCACACTCACATAGCCTGTATGTATGTAGCATGCATGTAGAATGTATGTAGCATGTATGTAGCTAGCATGGATGTATGTATGTAACATGTATGTAGCATGTATGTATGTAATATGTATGTATGTAATATGTAGTATGTATGCAAGTAGCATGTGTGTATGTATGTAGCATGTATGTATGTCACACTCACAAAGCCTGTATGTATGTAACATGTATGTATGTAGAATGTATGTAGCATGTATGTAGTATGTATGTATGTCGCATGTATGTATGTAGCATGTATGTATGTAACATGTATGTAGCATGTATGTATGTAATATGTATGTAAGTAGCATGTATGTATGTCACACTCACATAGCATGTATGTATGTATCATGTGTGTATGTATGTATGTATCATGTATGTATGTAATATGTATGTATGTAGCATGTAACATGTGTGTATGTATGTAGCATGTATGTATGTAGCATGTATGTATGTCACACTCACATAGCCTGTATGTATGTAGCATGTATGTAGTATGTATGTAGCATGTATGTAGCTAGCATGGATGTATGTATGTAACATGTATGTAGCATGTATGTATGTAATATGTAGTATGTATGCAAGTAGCATGTGTGTATGCATGTAGCATGTATGTATGTATGTAGCATGTTTGTATCAGTTATGTATGTAGCATGTATGTAGCAGTTATGTATGTAGCATGTATGTAGCAGTTATGTATGTAGCATGTATGTATGTATGTATGTAGTATGTATACAGAGTGATCATATCAACAAACCTCATTGTCAGCAAAGGGTTTAGGCTTCGGAGCGGGCACATGAACCTCTTCGTAACCTTTGCGCTGCTTACGAAAAGAGCCATCTGGGAGCTGGCAACGTTTGTTGGCCATGAAATGGCTACCCTGAGTGAAGGTCAAGTCTTCAAGGTCCAGAAGCTGTCGAGGCACCACTGACTGTAGGAGAACACGACAGCTTTAACAGTCTGGCACATTTCCATAAAGTGTATGGCTCAATAGAAAATGTGACAGTATTTACCTCTCCATGGCCAACGTCCATTGCTTCCAAGTCATCAACGCAAGACTTCCTCACCCTCTCCCTGCGAGATCCCTCTTCCAAGAAAACAAAACCGAGCTGTGATGGTCCACACAGACAAATGGTTTTATGGCATAACTTCACAAACAGGAAGTCTTACCGGAATGATGTCCTCCTTCTCTGTCTCCTGAAGCTGGTGGAGGACTGGTCTGACTCCATTTCCCCTATGATATGTTCCTTTTCTGCTTCACTCTTCACTCACTCATTCACTCAGTCACACCCTCACTCACTCATTCACTCAGTCACACCCTCACTCACTCAGTCACACCCTTACTCACTCACTCAGTCACACCCTTACTCACTCAGTCACACCCTTACTCACTCAGTCACACCCTTACTCACTCCCTTACTCACTCAGTCACACCCTTACTCACTCCCTTACTCACTCAGTCACACCCTTACTCACTCACTCAGTCACAGTTACTCACTCACTCATTCAATCAATCAATCAATCACACAGTTACTCACTCACTCACACCACTCACTCACACACACTTACACCATCACTTACACCACTCACTCACTCACTCACTCTCACACACTCTACTGTAATTATAACCACAGGTAGATTTGATAATTAGTAGTCACACACAAAGCAAGTTGGGCTGCACAATGGATACGGTATACCAATTTTCTACTGAAGAAATGCAAAGCATATGTACTTTATGGGATAGGAAAAGTTGAACGTTCTTACCGTCATCATAGCAGCTATGTTTTTAGCCCACCTCGCCCGATCGCTTTGCTCTCAGCAGACTTTCAGAAAGACGGTCAAGCTGCGACAGAAACCTTGACTGCAGACGTGATGCGCTTGAATTCTGCATTTACCTGAAACATGAAATTATTGTTACATAATGACAGAGCTAAAAGATTTCAAAAAACAAGTCAACATTTAAAAACAATTCCTGGCAAATCATGCCAGACACTGAATGGTTTGTCATCTGGCCTGGTCAAAGGCCTTTTCTTCATCTGAAACCTGTGATGATGATGATGGCAGCAACCTTCATCATCATCAAACTGCAACAACGTGACCTGCAACAACGACCTGCAGCTACATTGTAGAACAAACACTCATGGACTTACAGTACTTTTACCATTCATCTTTTTTTATTATTAGTATTTGCATTCAATAACCTGTTCAGACTTTTTCAGTGATTTTGAAATCATTTGTTTGCATTAATTTAATATAAAAATTCATTCTTGTATTTGCATTCTTTTAAAGGTGGTGGAGAAAATGTTCTATGTTGAGAATCGTGTTAGAGAATGAAATAAGTCAGTTAATCTCTCCCCCCACACATACACACAGCCTCTACTTTTTTTGGGGGGGTGGGGGTAGACTGACTGTGCTTGCACCCTCTCCAAAAATCCTACCTAAATGCAATGCACTGTATTGTTTTTTATTTTTTATTTAATACTGTGAAATGTTACTTGGGGAAAAATATCAGAAACTAGACAAAAGACAGAATACACCACCCCAGATCAACTAGTTGGTCATCTTTCTGACAATAAAAAAATAAAATAAAAAACATGGAAGATTTTTTTTCTTTATTTCACAGATAGACTTTTTTAGGTAGTGTAAGTACTGTTCTTACCACAAAAACTTGAGCAAACGATCCGTTGGCTGTTGCATCTCAATCTGCAGCAAAATAGAAAGAAAAATGTGGTTGTAGCATGCTAATTTAATGCTAGCTTGAGGCTGCAGATATCTTTAGCCGAAGCTGAAGCTCTTCGATGGCAAAACTCCACTAACACCATGCAGTTAACACACAACTGAACAGTCAGTTGGCACACCAAGTATTATGTAAAATAACTATAACCACAGAGTTAAGTTGTGTGTCATGCTAGCTCGCGCTCAATTTTTTTTTTTCAAAAGAAGCAGCGCAAATATATGAAACCGATAAAAAAAACAGCACTGGCAAACAACCTGACAACTATTAAACGTTACATAGAAATTCTCAAAGCAGTTAACGACATTTGACCGTGATTTATATAATATTTATCCAGAAAATTAAGACTCCTTCTCAGACTCTTCGACCACCTTCTGTTGCGTTGACTGAGCTGCGCATGCGCGCAAGTACAGCGCGCGAGAGGAAATCCCGTTCGGTATCGCGCGAGAGTCAAAATCCTGTGTCATATCGCGAGATTTACCTTTGACACGGTTAATGAATCATTTTAGACAAACGTGATTCGAACAAGGAGTGTACTGTCTCTGCCTAGCGCGTAGGATTTACACTATATAATACTGTTTCAGCTTAAAACATGTGGTAGTTAAGTTTAATACACTCAAAATGATTACTTTAATCCAATAGAGGCCTATTCTCTTTTTTTCAGTGCAGGGCACAGGATGAAGGCTTCATTTTCTTGATGATGGTCTCCACCTCACTCTGAACAACTTCATCAAAGCTGCTCACTGTTCTTCAACCTGTACTGTATCTCTGATGATCTCATTCTTATTCTTATCCATCGTCACTCCTAAGGAGAACCTCAACATCTAATTTCCACCACTTTCAGTTCTGTCTACCATATTTTTGTCCATGTCTCTGTCTCCAGACCATACAATATATATGGTCTCACCACTGCCTTTCCTTTGATCTTTGCTCACTTTTGTCTCAAATCACTCCTGAAACTTTTCTCCATCCAGCCTGGACTCTTTTGTTCACCTCTTTATATTATTTACAGTTTTATATTGTGGGCCACATTGGATACATGTTGTTGTTAAACCTTTAAAATAAGCATAAATTACTAACAGCACATTTATTTTGCTTATGCAACTTAATTATAGTGTAACCAAGAAGTTAAAAAGTCTGCTATGCTATAAAAAAGTTTACTCGATGTACATTTCGATATTCCTCATTTAACAGAAGTGCCTTACAAAAGGTAAAATAAAAATGTCGCATGCGTAAGTGCAGCTACAGTGTGCGCTCTCAGGACATGATTTCCTGCAGTGTTCCAATTTGACCTCTCTAAATGGTTTCAAGAATCTGTTGGAATCCTGGCAAAAACCAATGCAGATATGCACCTGTTTTTGATTTTCTACATCTGTTTGTTTTGCTACTTTGATATCTTTGTTTTAACTTGTTTAAAAATAATAATCTGTATGCCTCTCTTATGATTGTCTATTGTTGATTGTTCAAGGAAAATCTACTGTTGCTGTTCTTTGTTTGTAGCCAGGTCTCTCTTGTAAATTAGTCCTCGAGGCTCAATGGGATTAACCTGCCTAAATAAAGGTTGAATGAAAAAAAAGATTACAGTAACTATTAAAATCCCAAATAAAATAAAAACAAACAAAGCCAGGCCATTAAAAAAAGTAGTTTTTAATTGTATACATGTAGACCTGCATCCTTCTGGTTGTGTTTCTTTTAAGGACTGTTGGAAATGTGGGGATGCACAGTTGTAAAGTTCATTCATTGTCATTTAAAATCCATAAATCTGTTGATGTGTGGGCCAGAACTGGCTGCATTTTGAGGAAAAGTCGAGCACTCAAAGAACTCCAGTCAAATGAAATCCAGAGACTTTCTCGGAAAGCCGTAAAGTTTGGAGATCTTCGCAGGAAGGAAACCGATTTTCCCAAACTTTCTGGGAGGAGTCTTGTGTTTTTTTTTTTTTTTTGTTTTTTTCCCAGACTGACACGTGAAACTTTCCTGAGGAGCTGCTGCTCAATGTGTGTGTGGCTGAGAGGAGCTCGGGTGGCTCGGCAGACGGACAGTGAGTGGGTCAGGGCGCTCCTCCTGACTATATTTTTAGAATCCGCTCCAATGGAAGGAGCCTGAAGGCAACGCAGCCCCAGGATGAGTTCACACGACGCCGCCGCCAAGTGACGGAATAACAACTCAATATAAATATAAAGAGAGCGCCTTTTGTGTTCCTTCAGCTCCGTTTTGACGAACTTCGCAGTGGCCCCTTGCCTGGAGAAGTCTCCTTGCAGCGCCATGGCCGCTCAGTGCGACGCTTTGACTGGATACTTGCAGCAGTCCGACCAGGGCTCCAACAGCGAGCGGAGCGCCGACTCCCCTCTGCCCGGCTCAGAGGACGACCTGAGCGGGCCTCACCCGCTGCCAGACCCGGAGTGGACCGAGGAGAGGTTCCGCGTGGACCGCAAGAAGCTGGAAGTCATGCTGTTAGGTAACTTCTGTTTAATTGCTCATCCTACAGGGCGGGAAGAAGTTCTCTTACTTTTAAATGTAAACTCTCGGTCTCCCAAGAGTTTATAGGAAGAATTAATTAAAGTCATGAACGTGATCCGGAAGAGCCAATTAAGGCAATTAAGGGTTAAACGTATCCGCGCCTCCAATTAATAGACTGTTTACAACTTCGTGACATACATTATTAACAGACTAGAGAGTTCAATCAGTGGAACACTGAAATAAGCGGCTGACTGTTCAGTTTTATGGCCAGAAACTTAAATAAGAAGGGATAAAGTGAAAGTTATGCGTTAAAATTTGCACATGCAGTAACATCATCTGACCACCAGATGTCGCTATACAAACTCCTGATCAGGCCTGCAGCCTTTATGAGTGAATAAGCCATTGTAGCATCTGTTTAGACTAAAGTATCATTTGTATGAAGCCACAAAATTGTCTTGAGCACCCAAATTAAAATAATAAACTTTTAATGTTTTTAATCATGATGTTTGTTATTTATCCCTAAACTGTTTTGCACTTAGCCAAAATCTGCTCTTAAGACTGTTATAGAAATCCACATTTCTAATTTTTCTCAATAACTTTTGATCTCTTACATCTGGAACAGATTCACAAAGCTGCTTCCTTTACGAAAGAAAATTGAAAATACTGGGACTTGAAAAGTTGAATTTCCTTTGTTAATTTAAATACAAGTATTATTTATTTAGTTATTTTAGTTTAAAGTTACAAGGAGTCACTGCAAATGGTTGCAAGTTGCAGACCCCTGAGTTAGTATCAGCAAATTTCATCACACAAAAACATTCAGTTCAACTGGTTCTCCTTTAAGCAAAAGATAAATTGAAATTGGACGTTTTTGGAAATAAAGTTTTATACAAGTATTGTAGCTTGTGTACTAACGAACCTTTACTATTAGCTTTTTCTGTATTGCAGCTTAAAATGTTACCAAATTATTCTCACTTCCCATTCGTGACTGATGTTTGTGTGTAGTTATTTTAGTTGTTAACGCAGAATCGGTGTGTAATCTCCCTAATGATGCATTTGTGACAGCGAACAGTTAAACAAGCTTGTTAAAAGAGACCAGACTGGGTTTTGGCGAGGGGTCCCTTGAAATTCAAAAGGCATGAGGTCATTTATCACAAATTTCAAAACACTTGCGTGTGTAATATTTGAGCATTAGGTAAGAGGGCTGGACTCTTATCTGCTTCACAGAAAGACACTACCGGTAAGTTGGACATGTGAAGCAACCGGACAGGGCCCTTAGAAGGAATCTTATCATGAGCATGCTGAAAAGAAAACAAGACGGATATTAAGTGTGTCAACATGGCCGATAACCCGATTGTAGCTTGGTGAAAAGTGGTCATCTGTATTTTTAAATGGTGTTCTAATTTCTCGTTTTGTTTCGGAAAGCAGCTTTCGATCTCCGTTTCCTGTACGCTGGTACAGATGTGTGCACGCACACATGTAGCTCCCCTTTGAGAATGTCCTGGTTGTTGCCTTGCAGCTCGGTGCATTCCTCAAAGCTCCATGTCATCTTAAACTCTTCCAGGAAAACAGCTTAACCAGAGGCCGGTCCTGAATCCAGTCCTCTGGACATACCACTGCACACGCCTCACCGAAACACATCTGTTTATGCCTTTTGTACATGTGTACATAAAATAATTTATCAGTTTGAGCGAATCTCAACAGTTTGTCAGTTTGGTCTCTTTGTTTTTGCCAACGTCTCGTCTCCTAATTGCTCCATCGTTGACATCATTGCTGACTCTGTTTGTGTTGATGCAGAGTAGAAACGGCTGCTGCGTTTTGCGTCTCTGGTCAGGTACAGGTTAAAGTTTAAATGCCGTGCCATCTCAGCCGTGAAACTGTTTTCACTTTTGGCCTCTGCAGCGATCCCGGAAGCCTGTGATCCTCAGTAGAGATGTCACACAGTCCTAGAATCAGTCAAATTGTGTAAATTAGGCTTTAAGAACTGCAAAAATCTACAATACAATAGTCCCTCGTATGTTGCGGGGGTTACATTTCATACCCCACCCTCCCCAGCAATGTTTAATAACAAATAGCAATGTTTTATTTTAATATTTATATAAATTATATTATATATACCCTGATGCATGTTCAATAATCCAGGTAGAAAAATCTAAAAAAGCTAAGTCTGGTCCTCTGGATATTATATATATTTTAAAGCTTAATAAACCCTTCCCACACTCTTGCAATGTTCTAAATTTTTAAACCTAATTTTAACAACAAGCATACAGTACTGTACAGGTGCTGGTCATAAAATTAGAATATAATGAAAAAGTTTATTTCAGTAATTCTATTCAAAAAGTGAAACGTGTATATTATATTCATTCATTACACGTAGACTGATATATTCCAAATGTTTGTTTATTTTAATATTGATGATTATAACTGATAATGAAAACCCCCAAATTCAGTATCTCAGAAAATTAGAATACATTACTGAAGACCAATAAAAAAATTATATTTTTTAGAAATGTTGGCCAACTGAAAAGTATGAACATGACTGAGGCCATACTGATTGGCACCCCTCACCAGGTACAAACATCTCCTATAACAACACTTTCCTTTTCTGGACAAGACATCCCCCTCTCCACCTCTGTTACTAATCTTGGAATAAAAATGGACTCCAATCTTACATTTGAAAATCACATTAAGCTTCTGTTTAA
This sequence comes from Garcialebias charrua, assembly GCA_038048925.1. Taxonomy (NCBI): domain Eukaryota; kingdom Metazoa; phylum Chordata; class Actinopteri; order Cyprinodontiformes; family Rivulidae; genus Garcialebias; species Garcialebias charrua. The sequence continues at coordinate 12,273 of JBBPBX010030292.1, forward strand.
AACTTGCTTCTTCCATCTTCGAAACATCTCCAGACTTCGCCCATCCCTAACTTTTTCCGATGCTGAGAAGCTCGTCCATGCTTTTGTCTCCTCCAGGCTCGACTACTGCAACTCCCTGTTTATTGGAATCCCTGGCAAAAACCTTCAGAAACTTCAATATATTCAAAACAGTGCAGCAAGGATCTTGTTGAGAGTTCGTAAATTTGAACATATTACGCCCATTCTCCATAACCTTCATTGGCTTCCTGTCGCCTACAGAATTCAGTACAAAACTGCTCTCATTACACATCAATGCTTACACGGAACTTCACCAGATTATCTGAAGGATATTCTTATTCCATACTCATCCACCCGGTCGCTGCGGTCACAGAACAGTAATCTCCTTCACATTCCGAGAACCAAATTAAGGACCATGGGAGACCGGGCTTTCAGTGTGGCTGCCCCCCGCCTGTGGAACTCTCTTCCTGACTGTCTGAGAGCCCCACAGTCTGTGGTTGACTTTAAGAGCGGCTTGAAGACCTTTCTTTTCAACCGAGCATACTCTACCTCCTCATGATTCTACTTTTGATCTTAGTTGATACTGTTATTGATTTTACTTGTTTTACTTGTTTTATTGACATTTAATTCTGTTGCACTTTGTAGCACTTTGAGATTTTCATTAATGAAAAGTGCGTTATAAATTGAATTCATTATTATTATTATTACATGAAAAGTATGAACATGAAAAGTATGAGCATGTACAGCACTCAGTACTTACCGGTAGTTGGGGCTCCTTTTGCCTGGATTACTGCAGCTATGCGACATGGCATGAGTTGATCAGTCTGTGGCACTGCTCAGGTGTTCTGAGAGCCCAGCTTGCTCTGATAGTGGCCTTCAGCTCTTTTGAATTGTTGGATCTGGTGTTTCGCATCTTCCTCTTCACAATACTCCATAGATTTTTCTATGGGGTTAAAGTCAGGCGAGTTTGCTGGCAAATTGGGAACAGGGATACCACAGTCCTTAAACCAGGTACTGGTTGCTTTGCCACTGTGTGCAGGAGCCAAGTCCTGTTGGAAAATGAAATCTAAATCTCCATAAAGTCAGTCAGCAGCAGGAAGCATGAAGTTCTCTAAAACTTCCTGGTAGATGACTGTGTTGACCTTGGCCCTCAGAAAACTCTGTGGACCAACACCAGCAGATGACATGGCACACCAAACCATCACTGACTGGAAACTTGATACTGGACCTCAAGCAACATGGATTCTGTGCCTCTCCTCTTTCCTCCAGACTCTGGGACCTTGATTTCCAAAGGAAAAGCTAAATTAACTTTAATCAGAGAACATAACTTTGGACTACCCAGTAACAGTCCCAGGTGAGACGCTTCTGACGCTGTCTTTTGTTCAAGAGTGGCTTGACACAAGGAATGCGACAACTGAAAGCCATGTCTTGCATACATCTGTGTGTGGTGGTTCTTGAAGCACTGACTCTAGCTGCAGTCCACTCTTTGTGAATCTCCCCCACATTTTGGAATGGGTATTGTTTCACCATCCTCTCCAGGGTGCGGTTATCCCTATTGCTTGTACACTTTTTTTTTCTACCACATCTTTTCCTTCCCTTCCTCTCTATTAATTTGCTTGGACACAGAGCTCTGTGAACAGCCAGCCTCTTTAGCATTGACCTTTATGTCTTGCCCTCCTTGTGCAAGGTGTCAATGGTCGTCTTTTTGACAACTGTCAAGTCAGCAGTCTTCGCCATGATTGTGTAGCCTACAGAACAAAGCTGAAAGACCATTTAAAGGCCTTTGCAAGTGTTTTTAGTTAATTAGCTGATTAAGGTGTGGCACCAGGTATCTTCAATATTGAACCTTTTCACAATATTCTAATTTTCTGAGATACTGAATTTGGGGTTTTCATTAGTTGTCAGTTATAATCATCAACATTAAAAGAAATAAACATTTGAAATATATCGGTCTGTGTGTAATGAATGAATATAATACAAAAGTTTCCCTTTTTGAATGGAATTACTGAAATAAATCAACTTTTTTCAGAATTTTCTAATTTTATGACCAGCACCTGTATAAGTAGCTACTAAATTTTACTCATCAGCTGGCAGAACAGCAGCGGCTTAAGGCCGAGATACACTGAAGCAGACTCCGTATACGCGCGTATACGCGCATATTTTGTGCGTATGTTTTTGCTGCTATACTTCAAGAAACTATCAGCTTTCAAACGCTCTCGTTCTCCTTGTTGTAATATGAGCAGCAGCACACGGAAGGGACTCAACTGAGCTCGCTGATTGGTCACTTTGACACGCCTACTGAAATGATTGACAGATTTCAGTCAGCTCAAAGTGAAACCTATCATGAGCAGCTCGCTGAAGACCGCTGCGGTGTTCTGATGCGGTGTTTCTACTATATATGTTATAAAAAGTTCTCTCAGAAATAAAAATAATAACAGGGAGTGCTTTTCCTGCAGCACACAGCCCACCAGGGAATATATAAAACATCGCGCACCCAGGTAGGACCTGAATTCATTCATTTCATTCATCGAGTGAACGGAGGAAGAAGCGGTTACTTGACTTTAGGCAAAAAAACAAAAGAAAAGGCCCGATCAGCGATAAAAAAGAGGAATTTATTTAATTTGTGTAACATACAAAACAGTCCGGCGCCGGGGAAGTTTAGGTCAGACACCGCGCATCGCGTATGCGCATCGCGTATGCGTAGTAAAAAAATACTTTTGCGCGTACTTGCCCTGAGGGGCTACGCGGGGCTACGCTTTTGCCACAGCGTACGTACGCTGCGTATAGGCGTATCGTGAGGACGCTCGAGTGTATCTCGCCCTTTAGTTCCACTCTGGCTTGGTTCCGTTTCAGCGGACCTACCCTGCTGATTCGGATCGGCTCTCTGGCTCGGGGTAGTGGCGGTGGGCTCCATAGAGAAGCCGGACCTACGGCTGTGCGTCCTTGCTCAGAAGTCCTTGTCACTGGCTACCAGCTCTCAGGTTTGCTGATGGGTCTGGGGATCTGGTTCTGCTCCAGTTCCCGATGGGTTCTGTGTGGCTCTCTGCATCCGCTAGGTGTCAAAGTCACTATAAAAGACCAAACTTTTTCAGATCAGATCAAAACTATCCCTCCTATGTATTTCAGCAGAAGGCAATAGGCTTCTGGGTTGGGCACTGTTGGCTTCTGAGAAATGTAGTCCTTATGAGTGGCAAAACGGTGTGAAAACTACAAAATGGCGGCGCCATCTGACTTTTTATTTTTTAGCTTTTTTACTACAGTATCCCTAGCCTGGTTAAAACCAGACCCTTGTCATTCACTTCGCTTTGTACTAGGGTCTGGACTTTCTCCATAGAGAAACGATTCTTGCTGGAGGCGTGGCCTCTGCTGAGGTTACCCAATCGTTAACGTCCGCGCAACATACGTCACGTTAGCCTGTCCAGTCCAGTTAGCCTGACGAGGGCTGTTCAGATGAACAGCTCAGAAACCACTCGGTGGATATTTTTTCTGTTACCAGTGTGTAATTATATGTCTTTAATTTACTGAATGTTGGCCTGGATGAAACATTTGAGATAAAATTCGATTTTTTATCATTTATTTTTGTAGCGCCCCCGAGGCTGTCTGCAAAAAGTCAAACCGAAACAATTTAAATCCAGCAGATTTGACCATTTCGTGAATTGATTTAGGAACTGTTAAGCTCAGGAACCCTTCTGCTATAACGTCAGCTAAAAATATATATTTTTTCTCTGCAAAGAAATAATAGTTTTTACCGTGTTTTCTGGTAAATTCCTTCGTGCCGGCAGCCATTTTAAGCAGGGCAAACTCAGTCGACGTCGTTCAAAACTCCGCCTTCTGTTCTCTGATTGGTCCGGAAACTCCGCCTTCTGTTCTCTGATTGGTCCGTTCAAAAATCTACTGGCGAAATCCTTGTCTATGGGAGAAGTCCCAGACGGAGCAGTGAAGGGAAAATAGAATTGAGCGGAGCTGCGTAGGAAGGCGAGGGCCAGGCTACAGTATCCCATACTGTCCCAATCACACGAGTACAGGTTATATTAAAGTTGACAAGCATGTGTCCTGTACAGTTCTTGTTTTTTTCTGTATTCAATCTTACTTTGAAAAATCGCAAAAGAGCTAGTTTGTGAAAGTCGAACCGCAAAGTGGCGAGGGACTACTGCAATCTGGATGTTTCTGCTCTTTAGATCAGATTTTCACCCTTTTTGCTCAGAAGGTGTAAATTCATCCCCCAACAAATCAAGAGATTTCTAACCTCTGCCAATGTTTTAATTGGAGAAGTTGTAGATTTGGATGTGGTACATAATGTTGTGAAGGTCACAGTTTGGCTCACACTGAAGTCATTTCATGAGATATCTACTATATTTCTCTATTTGGTGTTATATTATCTGTAACACTATCTCTGGCTTGTCTTTCCCAGAAGATTTAAGTGTGACTTGACCTTCGAGAGAAAGCCACATATCAAATCAAGCTGCGATTACTTCTTGTTCAATGATAACTGTATTTGGTAATATACTTGAGCTGCACAAGTTTGCATTTTGAGGGCTGCTGTGACCATCTGGGTTAGGTTTGCGAAATATTTAAAATTATTTTATGTATTTTGGAACATTGCTGGACATTGGAAACCACCTATAAATTATTCAGTTTTGTATTTAAAAAATAAATAAATCCAGTAATAAATTGTCATGCTGTATGCTATGCCTATAAATATTCCTTATATCGTGGAGTCAGTCATACTGTTTGTTGAGGTGGGAACTCCCATCTTGCTATCTGTTAGTTAGTTTTAGTTTATTTTAAATGTTGATTAGAATCAGCAAACTTGTTGGAGATGGGGTGTTTATGTACAGGAGCAAAAATTTGCTGTAAGTTACAAGAACTACCGGTACAAGATCTATGTGCAGGACTACCGTATTCGTCGGCGTATAAGTCGCACCGGAGTATAAGTCGCACCAACCTAATTATGCCGAATTAAATGGAAAAATCAACGTATAAGTCGCACCGGCCTATAAGTCGCACCGGCCTATAGGTCGCACCTCACGTGAACTGGTGTTTTGCCCAAAATGGACTGGCTGCCAAATTGTTTGGAAGGACTTTTGACAAGATTATCACATAAAAACTACAGTATTTTGTTTGATGTGTCTTAGTTGAACTTTTCATTAATAAATTAACATTATTTTGGACTGGCTGCCAAATTGTTTGGAAGGACTTTTGACAAGATTATCACATAAAAACTACAGTATTTTGTTTGATGTGTCTTAGTTGAACTTTTCATTAATAAATGAACATTATTTTGGACTGGCTGCCAAATTGTTTGGAAGGACTTTTGACAAGATTATCACATAAAAACTACAGTATTTTGTTTGATGTGTCTTAGTTGAACTTTTCATTAATAAATGAACATTATTTTGGACTGGCTGCCAAATTGTTTGGAAGGACTTTTGACAAGATTATCACATAAAAACTACAGTATTTTGTTTGATGTGTCTTAGTTGAACTTTTCATTAATAAATGAACATTATTTTGGACTGGCTGCCAAATTGTTTGGAAGGACTTTTGACAAGATTATCACATAAAAACTACAGTATTTTGTTTGATGTGTCTTAGTTGAACTTTTCATTAATAAATGAACATAATTTTTGTATATTTTGTGTCTTTCATCATTTATCTTTAAAGATAAACACATAAAAATATATTTTTATTAGCTGACATTACAGTAAAAAACGTGTCTCAGTTTAAAATGATGACAGAAACAGATACTGTATTTATTTTATGGTTTTTATTTATTTATTCAAAACCATTGAAGTCTTCATCTTCTGTGTCACTGCACCATTTTTGGACCAGGCAGATGTCAACAGTGTAGGTACTGTAAAGGGTTTCTTAGCGCCCATAGCGGCCGAAACTGGTACTGCACCATTTTTGGAGTTTTTGACCAAAGTCAAATTATGACCAAAATATTGGAAAAATCGACGTATAAGTCGCACCGGCCTATAAGTCGCAGGGCTTAGAAATTTAGGCAAAAAGGTGCGACTTATACGCCAGAGAATACGGTACATTTCCTAAACATTTCAAACCTATAAAACTTATACAAATTTCTTAAAAAAACATTTAGGAGTTTGGGATTTTCCTACAGAATTTAATCTGCCTTTGTTACATTTAATAAATTAAATGATATCATATTCTTTGTGTTTATTTTATTGAGTTATAATCATTAGATGTTGGGCAATTTTAAATAGTTGCTAGGATATTTTTAAATTTTATTATATTAGGGTCTGATGTTTCTGCTTGGTTTGTATTAAGGCTGCAAGATGTATCCAAAATGTATCGTCATCGCATAATCAGTGCCAGTACAATGCCAGTATTTCAAAGAACTGCAATAAAACATAGGCCATTATAATTAAAGTATTGTGCATTCATGTTCTGCATGCTTATAATATATTAGGTCAATCCAACGGATTCTCATTGGCCTTGATGCCCTCATTTGGTTTAGATTAGGGGTGCCCAAAGTGGGGCCCGTGGGCCAAAATTGGCCCACTGAGCTGTTCTCATTACTATATAAAAAATTTACTTTGAAGTGTCAATGTGTTTACACTCAGTCATTCTGACTTTAATGTTAATGCTAAATAGAAAGTCAGCCCAATGACTATACAGCTGGAGTGGCTATTTTTTGCATTAAATTATTTAATTTTACTCATTTATATTTTATTTTGTTAGGCAGATGATAGGCAGATTGGTAACTCTAAATTGACCCTGGATGTGAGTGAGACAGATCCCTCTTGTAAATGAGTCCCCGTGGCTCGACGAGGCTAGCCTGTATAAATAAAGGTTGAATGAATTGAATTAATGCATTTTGACAGACTTCCTACAGCTTTCTGCCATTGAAAAACATTTTCCTTTGGTCCACTAATACACTTATAAATCACCCATACATAAAGTGTTTTAAAATAGCCTAAATTATAAATATGAACTGGTTTCAGTAGTGTTTAGCCTCTTTTTGGGGTGCTCAAGCACCCCTAAATTTAAACTCAGCACTTCTGAAAAATCAAACATTAGGATTTGTAAGGAAACAGTTCTCAAACCATAGATTCACCAAAATATTGATAGGAATAAATGATGACAGTCTTAATTGGGCCACTAAAATCTGACTCTTTTTTTTTTTGCACGTCCTGCCACCTGTCAATCAATCCAACATGTCAGCAACTGACCGATCAGCAACTTCAATTTGTCCTGAAGTGAACTGCAGCTCTGCAGTCAGATATTTCAATAATTAGTTTACATCTTTTGTTTCATGTTAATCTATTGTAATAAACCTTTATAAAATACTTTATACACTAAAATGCAGGAAATGGCATGTATTTTATTAAACATTATCTGGTAGGACCCCCAGACTCCCCACCACCAATACAGCCTGTTCTGTAATGTTCTTTATACAGAATTGAATGTTAAATAACCACAATAAATAAATGGACTTTACATAAAGAAGTATTTGCATTTCATGTATTATTGCATTTGGCCCACAGCCCTCTGATAGATTTAAAATTTGGCCCTCTCAAGGAAAATGTTTGGGCACCCCTGGTTTAGATGACAGTGATGACAGAAGATAAAGTGAGGTCTGAGGAAAATGTGTTCGTCACAGTGTATATCATCCCTGCAGAACTAAACAATAACTACACATGGCAAGTTTTAGTACCATGCCGTTCTAATTTGTGTGCATAAATATGTGTATCTGAAGGCCAAATATCAAAATTCACATCTACTGTACTTGAGACAAATTGGTTGAAAGCAAATCCAGTATGGCACAGGATTAAATCCATTTGCCCAAATATGGTAAATTGTGAGTGCTGCTTCAAATGAGAAAATACATTTAATCCCTTATTTGATTAATAATCTAGTTTTTATTACCAATTTTCAGTGTTTCCCCTATTGTTATATAAGGAGGACACCCCACCCTGTCAACAGAACCAAGCGCCCTACCTACCGTAATGCAGTGGGGGACAAAGTACTCAACTCTAGTACTTGAGTAAAAGTATTGATACTCATGATCAAATCTTACTCAACTACAAGTAAAAGTTGCTCAGTCAAAACTTTACTCAAGTTACAGTACTGAAGTGCTTACTTCTTTTCTACTGGGAAAATATTTAAGTATTCAAAAGTAAAAATTAAATTTTCCAATATCAGTATATTGCTGTATTGTTTGATGTTGTAATTCCAAATCCATCCCAGGTGTGAGTGGTGACTGTGATTGGGTCCCCTTGTGAGGAGCATAGTGTGTGGCCAATTGCATTTCAGGGGAAAAAAATCAGCAACGGCGGATTACAAAGCTGAGCCAAAAGGAAATGTAGTGGAGTCGAAAGTATAATATTTGTCTTTGAAATGTAGTTGAGTGAAATTCATAAGTTCCCCAAAACACAGATTCTCAAAGTAAAGATTCTCAGAAAATGTACTCAAGTACATCTAAAAAAGTTAAGTCTGGTCCTCTGGACATTCAACAAACAAACAAACAAACAAAAACAATAGTAGAAATGTTTTCGTCTTTCCTCTGAAAGACTTCTTCAGTCTGTATTTAAGTACAGTTAGTACTTTTGCGATAAACAGTAAATTAATTAATCGCATGATGAATGAAAATCATCAACCTCATTATCGGCTTTATCATTTCTTCATGTCTCTTTCTACTGAAGACTCTTGATGACAAAAGGCTCAACTCCGGTGCTGTTCACTGAACCCTCCCTTTCTCTTTATAATCTGTTTTGACCATTCAAAGTAGCGTTTTTGGATCGTTAAAAGCAGCTAAGCTAACAGGCTAACCTCGGGAATAAACCTCCGTCTTGTCGAAGCTCCAAAATTCACGGTTGAAACCTGTGCCTTTGTGTAAAAAGTTGTTTTTCTCTACAAAAAGAAGCTGAGAACTTGTTTACTGATTTTTTAAAAATAAAAATCTTTGTTTTTCTTGAGAGACATGCTGCTCAACTATCCATCCTTTTGTTCAGTCTATACGGCCCTCGGCTCGCTGGTGGGTTGGGGGTTCATGTGCTGGGGGGTTGGGTGTCTGGGGGCGTGACTGGTGGCCAATGGGAGGGGGCGGGTAAACCCAGCCTGGGTGTCTAATGTGTTATGTGTTCTGAAAGTTGTTAATATGAAGGGTGGGTGTAGTATTTCTTCTGGGGTGGGGACTAAGTGGATGTCCTTGATGATGGTCTTGGACTATGCTTGGCCGGTGTGCGGGCCCTGGTTGGGGCCTGTTCTCGGTGCTTCCTGGCTCTGTCGGCGGTTGGGCGGGCGCTCTTGGCCGTGTCGTCCATGTGGGATTTTGTGTCTTCTTGGGCGGCGGGCTGACTGCGGTTCGCAGGGGTCGTGGCGGCCCTGGTGGGTGTGGGCTGTTGGTTCTGCTGTTGGCGGCCCTCGGGACCGTGTCCCTCTCTGGTCTTGACTCAATGGCCTGGCAGTCGGAGAGGTGTTTCTTTTGCCTCGCTCCTTGGGTGGACCTTGGCGAACTGGGGGGGTACGTAGGGTCAGCGGGGGAGCTGACTCGCTGCGGGAGCATTGTTCCTGCAGATATTTTCTCCCCATCCCTCACCACGCACCTCCGCCCTCTTCATCTTAAATTAATACATGTAGGGAATTTGAGTCTCGGGTGTGCTACAACGGTTTTACATCTCTGTTGTTCAGAACCACCTGGGACTCAATTTTATATACACTTTAGACATTCATTCATAAACATCCTCATAAAAGTCACATATAGGGAATGGAATGAGCACTATGGTTATGGGTGGCGGGATGACATCACTCTCGCCCCCATGCCTATGCTCACTCAACATTATGCATTTAGACAATAAGGGCCTGGGTTAGAGTTGGAGTGGAGGGGAAACTGGTACAATGCCAGCCTTTGCTCCTTCTCTTTCCTTTTTAAGTACACTTTAGAACAACACTCACCAACAGTACATTTGGGGACGGGGGTGTGTGTGTCGGGGTCTTGATTTGTTAATTTCAATTTTATTTATTTATGTATTTATTTATATATATATATATATATATATATATTTATTTATTTTTCTCTTACCCCCCTGGTTGCCTGGCGGACATTCTGGGGGTGGGCCGTCAGGGGTTGTCCTGGGATGTGGGGGGGTTCGGGGCCTGGGGGTTCGCCGTGGGCGGGGCTGGCAGTGCGCTCCCCCTGGGGCTGCTTGGACTCGGGTGTCCTGTCCTGTCGGCAGGGCGCGGGTTGGGCCGAATCTTGGATGTCTGCTACTCTCCACCCCAGAATGAATGGGCCTACCTCCTGGGTTTGGATGTGGGCTGCCCCACGTAGGGGGCAGGTACATGTCTTGGACCTAGGGGGTATAGAGTGTGCATCGGGATTATGAATGGAACGTGTCGTTATTGTATGTCTTTCTGTGAGTGAGGGTGAGGATGAGGGTGGGTCTGAGTGAGTGTGTCTGTGTATGAATGTTTAAGTGTCAGGCTGGGACTTGGACTGCCCCCTCTCTGATACTTCTGAGGCTACTAGTGTCGCGCTCCTGCCACGTGGCCTCCTGGTGGGTGTTCCTTTGCCTGCGGGCGTGCTTGGGGCCCTCACCATTTGGGGTTGGGCGCTTGGGCGTTTGTCGGCTCGGCCTGGTGGCTGCCTGGTGGCTGCCTGGTGGGGCTCGTATCCTCTGGTCCTTTCGGGTCTGGGTCTGAGGTAGGGCTGTGCGATATGACGATATATATCGTGGGGACGATAGAAACGTGTCTATCGTGCTACTTTCCTTCTATCGTCTCTATCGTGATAAATAAGAATAAAAAAATAACTGTCGCAAAGAAGCTTCATATGGGGTTTTGCGAGATGACGGCGCTGCTTTATGTTTGACGCACGCGCGGGTTTGCGACACATGCTTTACGTTGTTAAACTCGAGAGCAACAGAGCCGCAGGCGCATGAAGCCGGTGTCTCAACAAGGAGAAAACAGCTGCACAGGCAGCCCAAGAAGAATAACTTTTACCAAAAAGAGGGGGAAGCTCACCTTGTTAGCTTCCATTATTTCGCTCCGCTGAAACTCGGAGACAAAATGGGTCCAGAGGACACGAACCCAGAGTCCAACCGAGTCCGAACTCGGGTCCAGTTAACCAATACAAAACAGACCAGAGACACAACAGAACCGCAATCAAACGCAACGTTTTCTCTTTTCTGTTTCTTGCTTTGTTTACTCAAACTTCAGAGCGGATTTCTTCTTCGTGAGTTTCATTAGCAGCTGTTGTTTTACCGCCACCTGCAGGAAAAATTTGGACCAAAGTAGAAAAGGAGTTGTTTGTTTGTTTGTTAGTTTATTCATTTTATAATATGAAATACAACAATTAACGTATTCATAATAGAAAAAAATAAAAAATAAAATGAAAGGTAGCAGATGAAGAATAAATCTTATTAAATCTGCTCCTTATTCATCTAATAACAGTTCAAACAATATTTTCTATAATAACAAAATAAGTAAATAACTCAGTCAATTTTCAATTCACATATATCACACATTAAATTAGATTCATTTATTTTTTTTAGCAATTCATTTTTTACCAGTTTCTTAAATACAAGGAATGATTTGGCTTCCTTAACATTTGTCATTTGGCATTAAGTCATTCCATAATCGTACTCCTTGAATTAAGGTAGATCTTAGGTAGATCTAGTTTCTACTTTGGTCCAAATTTCCTTGTTCTTTTTGTTCACATTCTTATAATTGTAACTATCTGTAGTAAAATAATAAAATAAAAAAACTTTGGTCCAAATTTTTCCTGTACACACACACACACATCGTGTTGTATATATCGTGATATATATCGTTATCGTGATATAAAAAAGTCCATATCGTGATATATGATTTTTTCCATATCGCCCAGCCCTAGTCTGAGGGATGGGCGTCCCCGGTGCCTGGGCCTCGGTGACCGGCCCTGGGGCTACGTCAGTGCGGTGGGCTCCGGCGGGGGCCTATGAATTTGTCCCGTTTGACCCCGGGGGGTCATTGTATGTGGTCGCTGGTGGGATTCGTCCAGTTCTTCCCCTTGGTCGGATCTGGGGAGTGGGCGAGTGGCTCGTCCTGTTCGGGTGGCCCTGGGGACTCTGGGCTCGGGGTCCTTCCTGGAGTCTTGGGCTTTGATCGCCCCTTCGTCTGCCTCGGGCTTTGGGGGGACGGATCTCTGATGCTTCACAGTCGCTACTAAATGTTCTATTGGAGGAACCTTATTCACTTATGCATGCTCACAACCACACACAAATGGATGCAGGGATGTATATGTAGATATATGCAGATATGTAGATGGGTATATGAATGAATATAAATGTATATGTATGTATACTGGATATATATTTGTAGGTATGGGTATCTGTATTTATAGAAATCTATTGCAAGGTCATGAAGATTATTCGTCTTTATGCATGTATGTTTCGTTGTTGTGTTCTGTCATGTGCTTTGCAGGATTGCGGACGGAGGTTAGGTGTGTTTGCCATGTGCTCTTTTTGTGGATAATTGTTGTTTTGTCGTCTTACTTTCTCTTTTCTTTCTCTCTATTAAAAAAAATTAATAAAATAAAATAAAAATAAATACATATTGGAGTGAGAGGATGGCTATAAGGTGAGAAGGGAGGCAATCTATAAATGGAAAAAAAAATCATCAACTTCATTTTCATTTATCGGCTTTATCGTTTCTTCATGTCTCTTTCTACTGAAGACTCTTGATGCCAAAAGGCTCCGGTGCTGTTCACTGAACCCTCCCTTTCTCTTTATAATCTGTTTTGACCATCCAAAGTAGCGTTTTTGGATCGTTAAAAGCAGCTAAGCTGAGAAGCTACGCTACGAGCTAAGCTAACAGGCTAACCTCGGGAATAAACCTCCGTCTTGTTGAAGCTCCAAAATTCACGGTTGAAACCTGTGCCTTTTGTGTAAAAAGTTGTTTTACTCTACAAAAAGAAGCTGAGAACTTGTTTACTGATTTTTTAAATAAAAATCTTTGTTTTTCTTAAGAGAGACATGCTGCTCAACTATCCATCCTTTTGTTCAGTCTTATACTGCCATCAGGTGGTCAAAAAGGCACTACATGCAAAACAAATAATTTATTTTAAAATTTGGCAACCAATTATTGTTAAATTTCAAACAATATTATTGTTTATTGCATTAATTTGAGACAATTGCCTAGCAAAATTTGTTCTCGTGACAGGCCTAAGTACAGTACTCAAGTAAATGTACTCCGTTACTGTCCACCATTGCCGAAAAGTCCTTCACTCCCTCCTCTCCATGATTACCTCACCTCCCCCACCCTGGCATCAATGTAGCGCTAAGTGAGGTGACCGTGAAACACAGACATGCACCCCCCCCCCCAACAATAAAAATTTAATGAGAAAAAAATTAGATGAGCGTGCCAAGGGAACTGATCTATAGGGGGAACACTGCATTTTTACTTTCTGTTATTTTAAATAACTCCCTTAACAGTTTGTTTCATTACAGATACAGCAGAGAAACCAGCATTGCATGAAGAAAATGTAAGTGCATTTACTGGAGCACAGCCTGGGGTAATAATAGAAGGCATAATGAATTTAAGTGGCATTTGAAAATGCTCTTAGTAATAAACTCTGCTGTGCCCCGAAGATGAAGCTAAAGGGTCAGAGTAGATAATAGAGTGATGGGAGCTGTACGGCAGAATTAGGTTAATAAAAAATGCTTAACAACTCTGTGCCCGATGAAATTAAATCTAAAGTCACCAAAATACCTCCTCACCGAATCAAAACCCCATCCTACTCAGGCACTCAGCTAGTTTTTCACCTCCACTGTTGTAGCACAATTTGCATCAGAATAAAATTATAATTATTACTGGCCCAGCAATTACAAGTTTACTGCCTCCAGTGCAGGCAGGAATCAGGTTTCCAGGGCTTAGATTGGCAAACAGAGTGTAAAGTGACAAGCAAATCTGCTGTCAGGGTTTACTGCTGGACTCTTGGCACCCAGGAATGGAGCTCCTAAGTGGCTGGCTTGGAGACCAGAAACAGAAGCACAAAGGCTTGAAAGATGGTTTCTATGTGCGCATAAAACAGTGAAAGAAAACTTTTCTGCTTTCTGTTACATTACACCAAAACAAGCGTGGGAAAGGAACACCATTTGCTCAAACTAAAATATTTTTAAGAATATAAAGTTTTTTTTTTTTTTTGCCAAATTCTCCCATTACCTGTACCTTGTTCTGCAATAGACCTTTTACCAGTTGACGTCATCGCGCATGCGCACTCGCATTTTTCGAGAATTTACCGGAAACGGGGGCTAACGCAGCCACAGTACTGGAGTGTTTTCATCACTGCAAACGGTCGCGATGGGGAAATATGACTTTTATTGTGTTTATAAATGTTCGAGGCAACGTAAACGAGTAAAAGAAGAAGGTGAGACTTGTTTGTTTTACCAAGTCCCTCTAGGAAAGTCGAGTAAAGCAACTAAAAGAAGGAAGATGTGGGTTCAAGCGCTTCGCCGGCAGGACTTCACCCCGACACAAAGCAGCAACGTGTGTAATCGGCATTTTTTAAATCTTTTTATCATTATTTTATTTTATAGTTATAGCAGCTAACAGAAGATGTTAAACCTGTAACAATAACCAAATCAGTCTAAATATCAGAAGTATTGGTGTGAGAAATTTAAAACATTGTGTGACTGACTCAAACGTCATGTTTTTGTTTACATACTGTGCTAATACTGACGGCTCTTATGACGACATGGCGCTAGTTATAGCAGCTAACCGAACACGTTAAACCTGTAACAATAACCAAATCAGTCTAAATATCAGAAGTATTGGCGTGAGAAATTTAAAACATTTATTTCTGACACTTGGATATAAAGGTTGTTTACAACGACACACAACAACTCACCCTGCTGGACGTTCGCTAAAAACCTGAAGGATTTCCCCATTTTCCATCAGCGCACACAATCACCTCCTCTCGTATCCGCGGCACAATGTCCAGTCATTTTGACCAGTGGTTGTTCACTATTTTAAGAAACCAAGCTTCTAAATTACAACTCGCTATCATTACGAAGCTCCTCGGCTCCTTCCTACTAGCCCCAACTTCTGTTTTCGATTCGCCGCGGCATTTTGCCGTCCAATCAGAACGCTTGTTTCAGGCGAGCTTTGCGTGATGACGTCAACTGGTAAAAGGTCTATTGGATGCATCACTCTTGTGGGTTTTCTCCCTCAAACTAGCAGCAATGATAGTTTAGTGGCGTTTGTGATTGAATGCGGACCAGTGTGCATGTGCACACATTGTATCATGTTTACCGAGAGCTGGTGATGACAACCTACAATTAGGCTAAGTGAATAGTTTTCCGTATCAAACTAATTTGCTTCCCCAGCTCCTAAACCAGACTATTACTGGTTAGTTTTGTTTAAGGGTGAAAATCCAGGGGAAAGGGTGGAATATTTTATAATGCTGTGCATATTATCTTATGAAGTAATAATTATAATCAACTAAAGGAACAGATACTCTAACATTGCATACAAGAGTGCAGTTTATATAGTTTATTTGGAAGGGGAACATTGATCTTTAAATAAAATCTGAATATGGTCTTTTTTATTATTATTATTCAGGGAGTGACTTCTTTGGCTTTTATACACGTATAATAAAGTTATGATGTGTGAGGGCCTCGGCCTCCTCTTCCTCCTCGGTGCTGAGTAAGTCTCAGACAGGAAGTGAGTGTCTTTGGGGAATGTGCTGCAGGCTTTCTTCTTGTGCTCTCCTCTGTTGCTCCCGGATGAATGTTCAAACACCGCTCTGATGTTCCAGCTTTTATCAGAGCCACAGTCGTATCATCAAAATTTCCCGTATCTGTCCGATACTGCAGACATTTTTGTTTTGTTTTATTTGAACCTTCTAACTTAACTCCAGAAAACACCATGACCTGAAAGTCTCAGGACACTGGAAACTACAATTCAGCTGCATAATGCATTATATATAATTATCCCCATGGATAATATTTAGGGATACGTGAATTATGCTTTGAGCTCTTGACTGATGCAATCTGTGTCATGTATTGTTTTTAAAGTTAGAAGTCTTAAGTGAAAATAAAGATGGAATAGCTGGGAACTTGGAAGGAACCATCACACAGATGTCTGTTTTGAAAATAAAAAAGTAAAGAATGGAAAGCAGAAGAGAGTGCCAGCACTAGAAAGGAAAATCCCTTTCCTTGGGTTGAGATCAGATTAATATCTGTCACTTGGACATGGTAGGATTTGTACACCAGACTCTGACTGGCTTTCATGAAAATTGCATTTTACAGTTGTGAATGTGCCAAAGCAGACATGGTTTTAATTTAGAAGTTTTGCAGGTAATTAGAATAGTTTCTTCCTAATGAACTACATATTTTCCATTAATTTGATCAAACCAAATATGGATTACTTCTATGTTTCGCCTCATTTACCTTGCAACAAAGGCAAGTTAGATCATTTGTTTGACTTGACCATGTGATATTGAATATTAATCAAACACCAGATTGAGCAAATAGCTTAATTAACCTATTGTATGGGAGCTAATTATCATAGGAGTTCTGATTAATTTACGATCGCTGCATAAGCTGTGGAGTTACGTATACAGTATGCTGTATTTCATTTGGACAAAAATTGATTCAAAATTATTTTGTCAAACTTGGAGGCTGTAAAGTTCATTCTTGGGTTGTTCAGGATTTAACAGTTTGTAGTAATAAACATTGTCATCACTTAATCCCTCCTACATTATAGAGTTTACAGTATATTGTGCTCATTTACAAGTGAGCTGTTGTATTTTGGGCAATACAGTACATAAATAGCTATATATGCTTTATTGTGCCAAATTTACATTAGTCTGTTATTTTAATACACCACTGCAGTGCAATTTGTTTTTGTGTGTGTGAATAACTCTTTTTATTTGTGCTTTTGTATCTTTCACTTTCTTCTGCTTTGTTCTGGTTTGTCTTGTTTGTGAAAAATGATAGACTGGGAGGATAATCTGGTCATAGTTTGCAAAAATTTGCCTTTATGCAGCCATTTTTGTACGTTTTCCATTTGCGAATGTGTAATGAAGAAATGTCTAGGGAGTACCCCTCTTATTGCTCTTTCTGCTGGAGATAGACCCCAGCTCCCCTCAACCTGGAAAGTGTAAGTGGGTAAAGATGGATGGGTGGTAGGTAGGTGTAGGTAGGTAGGTGTAGGTAGGTGCAGGTTGGTTGGTTGGTTGGTTGGTTGGTTGGTTGGTTGGTTGGTTGGTTGGTAGGTAGGTAGTTGGGTTGGTTGGTAGGTTGGTAGGTAGATAGGTTGGTTGGTAGGTACCAGTAGGTAGGCAGTTAGTGAAAGGGCCAAGTAGTTTAAGACAGGAAATCAAAGCTTCTAAATGATGCAGACCTTGAGTTTTGTAACTTTACCAGAACTTTCTCGTGGTTATCAAACTTGTTCAAAAATCAGTTTCCTGCTTAGGTTTCACCAGTCCCTTGCAAATACACATCTTTTGTTGCTCCCACATGAAGACTGTCTCACAAATACTGTATATGAAAGAATCAGTCATGGACTCTTGTTGGGTTTACCCTGTAGCTTTTCTCTGCTATAGAAACGTCACAAGTCACAATGAAGGAAAAAGTACCGTAATACAGCTCTTCTTTTTTTTTTTTTTTTTTTAGAAAAGTATGCCAGTTTGTTTTTATTGGTTGAAAACTTAAAATCTTTCACATTGCGCAGAGTAAATGTGGCACAGATGGATTGCTTTATGCAACCATCTTCTCAGCTTAAGGATATGGTGAAGCACACTTATTGTATACAAAACTTCTCTGTGGTTTGGTAGTTCTTGCAGCTGTCTGTGCAAATGTGTCAGCTAGAGAAGACTTGCCATTCTAGATATAATGTTCTTTGACCAAGTTGGCTTCTACTACAACAAAGGAAAACAAGGATCTGACATTTTCAAGACACTTTTATGATGCATTAAAGAAAAATGACTCAAGAATCCAGTTTTAAAACTGAGACCACATTGTTCATTTTAACCCAAGGGTAGCAAGAGTGTTAAAAGATTTATCTGGCCATTTCTGAAGTGATATTTTGTCAAATAGTTATAAATTAGCCATGACGTCAGATATACCGTAGATCATGGACTATAAAGAAATCTGCAGAAGTTTATATTCAGCCTAATCTATTGGCTAGCTGA
>JBBPBX010030293.1:0-12854 GCA_038048925.1 Garcialebias charrua
AATGAAGTCAATACACTCTGACACTCTGTCCACCTACCGCTGCAAAATTTTATTTAAATCGCTCTCCAAAAATAATCTCCGCTCACCTACATGCACTCAACACACGACGCCATAACTCTGCACGTGTAAGCTCAAGGGGCTTTAACTTTTAAAAACTCGGTCACCTGAGGCCCCGCCCTGAGCCCCCGCCCACTACAGGGTCTATGCTCCACATCACGAGAGGAGGGGCGGCGTTGGAGTTTCGCGCGGTCTCCACATCACGAGAGGAGGGGCGTTGCAGTTTGGCGCCATGTGTGTCAGTGAGCCACACACACGGCTTCAATAAATGCAACCGATACACAAAAACATACACACCACACACAAATACCCTGGGAGGTGCGTAGCCAGCCAATTTTATAAATGTAAATAACTTTTTATTAAAACAATTTTAAGTGTTAAAGCACACTCCAACTCATCCAGGCAGCCTATTAGCCACAAGTTACGCTGATATTGATGAGAAAAAACAATGTTTACATATTAATATATTTGGATACAATCTGTGTTTTATCCAGACATTGGCAAAGGCTGGCTAATACCAAATGTCCCGATAATGTCGGTACGTAGTCTGGCGCATAGGCGGGCCAATACGCTTGCACCAACACACACACACACACACACACACACACACACACACACACACACACACACACACACACACACACACACACACACACACACACACACAAACAAAACAAAATCCCCTCTCCCATACCATATCAGCAACACAGATGTACATACATGTACATCAGACAGGCACTGAAATACTTTTAATTTTCTTCTTCTTTTGGCTGCTCCCTTCTTGTGGTCTCTAGCTACAAGTACAGGTAATCCCCGACTTACGAGCGAGTTCCGTTACTACGACTATCTCGTAAGATGAAAATCTCGTAAATCAGGGACTACCGTTTTTATTAGGCATGTAACGGTTGTAGTTGGTGTACCGAACCGAAAAGGTACGGAGGTGGACCGAACCGAACGTGCTGTACCGAAACGGTTATTTTTTCACTCATTGAATGTTAATATGTGCGCCGCGGAACAAAATTTCCTGGGCGCGTTTCAGCACGGAGCTATTATCTCGCAGCACGCGCAGCATTAGCCGTTAGCTTCTCGCTGCGGTTTCCTGTTTGTTAACGTTATGGTTTTCTTGTTAAAAGACGAGCGCACAAAGCTGTGTGTGTGGACGTTTTTTCATGAAGACTGGATCTGCAGCAGCAACACGTCTAACGTGAACGCGCTGGAAACTACGTCATCAGAACGTGAACGAGCTGTTACAAAGTACGCTAACCACACAGCTGCATTTAAACAACTTCTACAAAGTGCGCTAACAACACAGCTGCATTTAAACAACTTCATCAGGTAATTTAGATGGGTCCAGATCAATAACACAAACTGTATGAGTTTTTAAAGCTCTGAATCTAAGTCTGAAAGTTTTTAATGCACAGTTGATCCTTGCTATGAGACATCCATCACGTCAACACTTAAGTCAAAAAGTTCAGCTCTTTATGAAAAAACTAAAACTGATGGTCAACAAGTCCTGGAGCTGATTTAAACCCTGCCCTGATGATGAGTGAGATATTCAACCGTTCAAGAGGTATTGTTATTTTATTATAATTATTATTTATAATTTATTATTATTTAAAATTATAATCTTATTAACTTATTTTTTTACCTCTGTGTTTTATTTCCAGTATTTCCAGTTACAGAGGTAGCTGCTCTCCTTCCACTTCAGGGAAATCCACCAGAGATCACCTGCTGCAGCTAAGAAGTGTGTGATGACTGAATTGAACTCTGGAACTGTTCCAGGACCAGTCCCACCAAGAAGAGGTTGTGAGTAATGAGGACAAATACAGCCACACTGGTGCTACTGGACAAAAACTTTATTAGTTAAGATTGTAAACAGTCTGTTGCTGCTTATTGTTCTGGTTCTGACTGTTATTGTATTCATTAAGATTTTTATTATTTTTAATATAATTTATTTATTGTAGAGTGCTGTTTATTTAAAATATCATCCAAATGGGTCACTTTTATTTATTACTACAATACAATACAAACATATTTTTGGCATATTTTCAAAATAAACATTTTGTAAGTCTTTATTTTGTCTTTTTTTTTTTGTACCGAAAATAAACCGAACCGAGCCCTCCTTGTAATTGAACCGAACCGAAATGTGATTTTAGCGTACCGTTACACCCCTAGTTTTTATATCAGTCAATCAATCAATCAATCAATCAATCAATCAATCAATCAATCACCTTTATTTAACCAGGTAGAGCCCGTTGAGATCGAGATCTCTTTTACAAGGGTGACCTGGTCAAGTGGTCAGCAGCACACGTCACATTGGCAATAGGCATTTGCACTTATCAAAAAGAAAATAAAGAAAACTACAATCACAGTAAACAGATGTTGATAGTTCAAAACAACAGGATATGACAGATTTCTATATACATTATATACAAAACCAGCAGACAGACCTCGCACGAGCGAGGTCTGTCTGCATACCTATATGGTCTATATACCGCACGAGCCGCCACTGAACACGTACATGTGCAGTAATGAACAGTTACCAAGCATTTCAACTATCCTAACACTTTAAAACACTTTAAAACATTTATAAAAAAAATATAAAAAATTAATTTCTTACTTTGATCAACAGATACAGATTTAAACTATAATTATAACTGCATTTCTACTTCCGCTCTCGGCAAAGCAAGTCACATATCTTTTTGCTCCTACCCTCCTTAAGTTTTCCTCCTCCCTGCTTGCTTTTTGTCTCGTCTGTGATTCTTCAGCGCTCACTCGAACCAATTTGCGATGGATTTAATAAATTGGGCTGTTTCCTCTATAGATAAGATTTTTTCCACGAAGCGGACCGGGCCAGGAGAAGCGGTCTGCCCCTCTGACACGCACGCTGTCGGATACATGATGGACTCGTGGGGACAGTGGCAACCTATGTGTTTGACCGTCTTGTCTGTCGAAGACGTGGAAGATTTGTGGATTATTGGGATATTGGTGGCAGCTGCTCTGTTTTTTGGCGTCAGCGGAGCTGTCTGCTACTGGAAGCTCAGGAAGACTTCGGCGGCTATCAGCGCGCTGGCCAAACTTCCTGATCAGCAAGATTCTCTGATCCGGGCTGTGAGCTCCTCATCCCAGCTGTTGTACGAACTGAACCGCACGATGGGAGCGGCGGTAGACCACCGCGGACCTGCGGTGCGCTTTGGAACTCGTTTACAGCCGCCCGGCCTCAATCAGGGCACAGATGGGGGTTCGTAGCTCGGAACCTCATATGATTCGGCGATTTTGGACCTGAACAGCACCTGGACTTGGAAGGCTGCAGTCAAAAAGAACACTGTGGCCTGGATTGAAGATAAACAAAAGAACTATCTAATCTGGTTTCTGCACACGACCTTGAAAAGAAGGCTGTCTGGAAACTATTCTCCTGGAGTGAAGCTGAGAGACCTTGCTGACCCCCCCCCCCCCAGAGATCTCTGTGGGTGTGCTCGGAGGCGCCAAGCTGAACAACTGCTGAACTGTGCTATCTGAATGTTGCTCACAGACTCTTTGATCTCCTTGCATGTCGTCAAACTGCAACAATGTCTTGTCTGGATGTGCTTAATGCTGATAGAGTTTTTGGGACTTTATCATAGAGTGTCTTAAGGCAATCTTTGATAGATTCTTTTTTTGAATATCACAAATGATACCTATTGTGTTTTCCTTTTTTCCATATCTGATTTGACCTTCATCCCGAGACGGATGAGAGAGGCCGCGCTGAAGAACATGTCATGTGTTTGAATATGCAGCAGCTTTACATTCTCTCCCTCTTCTGGACGACTGTGTATACATTATCACGTTGTATTGGTGAGAACTGGTGCAATGTTAATAAAAGCTCTTGTATCTTGTATCTTGTATAACTAACTATAATTGAACACTAATATACCGCTAAGCATCATGGGAAATTAACACAGTCCACTCCCCGTTCTTTTGTTTAGTTTTTGATTGTGGCACTATGCTAAATGGTAAATGGAGCTTACTTATATAGCGCTTTCCAGCCCCCTATGAGGGACCCCAAAGCGCTTTACAGCACCAGCCATCCACCCATTCATACACACATTCATACACCGGTAGCGGCAGACTGCCATGCAAGGCGCCATCCAGTCCTACCGGGAGCAACTCGGGGTTAAGTGTCTTGCCCAGGGACACAACGACACATGGTGTGGGAAACCGGGATTCGAACCTCCAACCTTCCGATCGAGGGACGACTGCCATTACCACTACACCACGGCCGCCCCTAAGAGTTGTAATTCTTGTTGGTTTTGATCAACGGATACAGATTTAAACTATACATTGAATTTACATTTATAAATTCAATGTATTGTTTAAATCTGTTTCCACTGATCAAAACCAACAAGAATTACAACTCATAGTGCCACAATCAAAAACTAAACAAAAAAATGAGGAGTGGACTGTGTTGATTTCCCATAATGCTTAGCGGTATTTTAGTGTTCCAGGCTGAACCATGAGTCAGAAGGACGTCTGTGATATAGACCTGCCTCTTGTGTGCTATTAAAGTTTGGGTAATACTTGTTGTGAGGCTCAGAGTGTCTTCTTTCGGTTTAACTCACAATTTTAAGACAGAAGTCACAGAGTATTGTGTAATACATAGGGTTGTACATCTCTGTGGGACAGACGATTTGATTCACATCTAGATACAAAGTTACGATTCGATTCAAAAACGATTTATTTTAAAAACTGAACGATTCGATTCGATGTAATGTAAAAGCGATTTGGTTCGATTCGGTTCAATTCGATTAAACTTCAAATAATTCTACGTTTTAACATTTGTTGATGTACCGGTACACAAATATTTCATTATGAAAGAAAAAGGACCATTTCTATCAATGTGACATTCTTAGAGCATTTTTAAATTTGTAAAAGTCCACATATATCATATCTAAAAGGGTGCTGTAAAGCACTGGTAAAAATAAAGTAAAAAGCCAAACAAAATAATCACATGTTAAATGTGTTTATTTTTAAACATGGACCTAAAAAGACCAGCTAAAAGAAAATTTCCTACAGAAAATACAGAAAAAATATAAAAGGCACAAATGGTTACAGCAGCATGTAATAAAATAAAAATCACTACGAAAAAAAAAAAAACAGGAATAAGCTACCGTAAGCACAAAGCTCCTGTGTGTGCAATAACCCGCTGTGCAATAACCTGTCACACAACCTGTAGTTTGGTAGTTATGTGCAATATAGCCACACATCCAGGCTGTCATATTGTTAAGTTTGCAGATGATACAGCTGTGGTGGGATGCATCACAGATAATGATGAATCCAGCTACAGACAGGAGGTGGAACATCTGGAGAGCTGGTGCAAAGAGAACAACCTTCACATGAATGTGAAGAAGACGAAGGAGATGATTGTGGACTTCAGAAGGAACAAACACACCCACACCCCACTGTATATAGGTGGATCTGCGGTGGAGGTGGTCTCCAGCTACAAATACCTGGGTGTACACATGAATGATAACCTCAGCTGGAGCAACAACACCACCAGCCTGATCAAGAAAGGTCATCAGAGACTCTACTTCCTCAGACGGCTGAGACGAGCCGGTCTGAGAAGCCCAGTCCTCACCTCGTTCTACAGGTGTGCAGTGGAGAGCGTCCTGTGCTCCAGCATCAACGTGTGGCATGGAGGCTGCACAGTTGCAGAGAGAAAAGCTCTGCAGAGAGTGGTGAAGGCTGCACAGAAGTCTGTGGGAGTCAGTCTCCCCACCATCACAGACATTTACACCTCCAGATGCAGAAAAAGAGCCACCTGCATCATGAAAGACCTCACTCACCCAGCACACTCACTCTTTGCACCACTCCCCTCGGGACGGAGGTTGAGGAGCATCAAATGTAGAACCACTAGACTGAGAAACAGCTTCTACCCTGAGGCTGTCAGACTCATGAATAAATAAATAATAAGAATAAACACTGCAAAATGTCACATCATGCTGATACTGATCTGTTTCTTGTTGCTGCGTTCATCTGTGACCATCTGCTCATGTTCGTGCTGCTGTTTATAATGATGTTTTTCTACTACATTAGGGCTTAGTGTATTACTAGCTGATGTGATGTCTCTCTTAGTTAATCCTAGATGTTATTATTGTATTTCTCTTGCATTTGTTGTTGGATGTAACTGGGACCCTGTGTACATAATCTCGTTTTCAACACATGTACTACATGCGGTGCAAATGACAATAAATTCTCTCTGACTCTGATATAGATCATGTGCATTTTAGCTTATATTTCATTACTACCTTGAAATTGTTATTCACACAAATTCATCCTGCTTCATCGTTAAAATTCTACCATGTTGTTTACTATTTTTCTCTTCAGAAACTTTGTAAATATTATAATTACTGTTTCACTTTTTGGTAGTTTATTTTGTACCCTTATTGCATGCTTTAGTATTTCCTGTTTGCTTGTTGTGTGTTTTTTAGCAAGTCAAAATCGTTTTTTCTCATCCTGAGCATTTCATTGTACTAAGTTAACCCTGTGTTAACCTGCATATGACAAATAAACACTTGAACTTGAACTTAATAATACAAAACATAATGCAAGAACAGTACGCCTAACAACAGCAGCACGAACATGAGTTTGTGTGAGCAGGTGGGCACGGATTAATATAAAAACATGCTCTCTTTACCTCTTGACTTCTTCACTGGCCTGGTCCCTCACAGATCTAGTTGCCATCCTCACTTCAAAGTCTTCTCCCAACAGCTCGTCCAGCGCTGACATTTTCTTCTTTTTACAAGGTGGTTCATCATCTGAAATAGAAAACAAGCACCATATATTACTGGCTATGTTAGCCATGAAGTTGTTGTTGTTGTTTTTTTTTACTGACTTTACCATTTTATGTAAAAATCTTCATCTGATGTTCAGAATTTATTTATGTAGGGACTCGTGTATAACATTTGTAAAAGATGTATCATTATCATCATGATTATTATTTAACTCTTTCTGTGCATGCAGATTCTCTCATTATAGTGAATGTGTTTTATGCTGATACAATGACTGCAGCACAAGTTTAAGACAAAGTCAGCTCATTCTTGATCACAAGTTATAAAACACAAACCTTTATGCTCATCTTGGGTCTGGGGTGTATCAATGCAGACGTCCAGATCTCCATTTGCAGGTTCAGTCTGCACTGGACCTCTCTGAACTGAATCCCCCGTTACCTAGAAATAAAACATGACATTACATTTAGTGTACAGTATGGTTAAATGCAGTGTAAACAATCAAAAAACAGTAGGCAGAATAAATCTAGTGACAGCAATAAAACACAGCAGACTGTAACTGAATGCACTGTAAGATGTATTTTGACAGTGTGTTGGGGGATTTACCTTGTGATGCAGGGATGTTGTTTCTGCTGACAGGCTTGTGAATGTCCTCTCTGAATCATGGCTACTGAGGAAGGGCAGGGACTTAAAAAACTGCAGTCTTAAAACGGGGGTCCAGAGCTACTGCAGTGTGGAAGAGATCTTCAAGGACTATGTAACTCGTGATGAACTATCACCGAGTTGCCCGTAAAATTTAGTGATAACGTTATAATAATAATAATAATTAATTCAATTTATAACGCACTTTTCATTACTGAAAATCTCAAAGTGCTACACATATATTGAATGCTACACACATTCATAAACCGGTGGCGGCAGACTACCATGCAAGGTGCTTTCCAGTCCTACCGGGAGCAACTCAGGGTTAAGTGTCTTGCCCAAGGACACAACGACACATGGTGCGGGTCCCGGGAGTCGAACCGCCAACTTTCCGATCGGGAGACGACTGCCATTACCACTACACCACGGCCGCCCATGGTATTACTAGGCTTGTTATACGCCCACGTTACCCTGGTCTATCAACACAAAAGGAATACGGAAGACGTCTGCAGCTAATCTGGACCTGGTCAGGCTGCCTGCCTTACATGATGGCTTGGTTCATGTCTCGAGAAACCAGACTTTTGGCTGAATGGATTACATCTTGGGGATTTTCTGAGACAGGTTCCATTGGTACGGTCATTTTTAATTTGGACATTTCTGAAGCGAGTGGACCGACACAGACTGAAGGTAGATGTCATTAAAGTTCTGCCTGTCTCCAAAAATAATCATGTTTATATGACATTCGGCTCCCCGACTGGCCTTGATAGGCCGTCTTATCTCAAAACGCCTGGGATGTTTTGTAAACTTGACGCTCTCATCCTCCCAAATCTGCTACTCCATGGACGTCAGTGGAGCCCAGCTGAAAAAACATTTGTCATCGGTTCAGAACTTTGGCTTCGTTTTCTGGCAGTGGCCGGCAGCCCCCCCCCCCCAAGTACCTGCCTTTGAGACTCCTCTCTCCTCCCCCTTCTGCGTAATGTCGGTGTCATTATGTGCTTGTGTGCGAGATTTTTTTCATTACCACATGTTTGACCTTCACAGGTCAGAAATGTGTTAGGAATTTTTTTGTCTCCAAACCCTATGTGTTATTTTTCATCACTTTTGTCTGTCCAGCAGATCTCACTTGTAAATGAGTCTTTGAGACTCAATGTGATTTATCTGTTTAAATAAAGGTTGAATGAATGAATGAATACCCGTCGCTTTCTGCTACATGCTCCTGCTCGTTGTTATGAGGCTTGAGAAG
Organism: Garcialebias charrua; assembly: GCA_038048925.1. Lineage (NCBI taxonomy): Eukaryota > Metazoa > Chordata > Actinopteri > Cyprinodontiformes > Rivulidae > Garcialebias > Garcialebias charrua. Next base: position 8,707 of record JBBPBX010030293.1, read on the forward strand.
TTCACAGTACAGTACTCCTCTCTGCGTTTCCTCGTTGCATGTTGGTCAAGGTTTGTTGTGCACTTCAGAGGTGCTCTGCATAGCTTACAAATAGCGTGGCTTTTGTCGAGTTTTCCGTCCTCCTAGTAAAACCCGAAAACGTTCCACACTTTAGAGTTTTGTCTGGCGGATGTATTGAAAATCTTTTGCGGTGACTCGCTAGTAGCGCAGCTACTATTTACATCCATGTTGTCGTCTTGGTGAGCTACAGCGCATGCGTGAGAATAGCTTCGCGGGCATTTCCAACTCTCGCGTTGTTTTCGAAACGCATTGTAAACCCAGCAAGTCTCGCGATAACCGGTCCGTGTCTCTTCAACCGGTTCATCTCTGGATTTGTGGCTGGTTGCTGTCGGTTTACGTGGCTGCTACCGATGCAACCACATCGCTAGCTTGTCAAACCGGATAGCCGGTCGAATCGGTTTATCTATAACAAGCCTAGTAATACACGTGCTCTCCATTCAAGAAATTCATTATTACAGCCTCATATACCCGAATGGTATTGGATCAGAAAAGTATCGGTATCGGTCGATACCCAGATTTTAAGTATCGTATTGAATCGGAAGTAAGAAATGTGGATCAGTGCATCCCTAGGTACATGCACTTACACCTTTCCTAATTATTAGTTATTCTAAGGATTCCATTAAAAGGATCTGATTCCTGTAGGTAGCAAGGAGGGAAGTTCTGTTGCCTTCTAGCATTTGGATAAACTGTCACCTGTATTAATAGATAATCTGAACTGACATATTTATCGATTACCTGATCAGGATGATTTCTGCCCAACTGCAACATATAGCTATTCTTGTCCTCATACCTACATACAAGAGAATAGGATAAAACAGTTGTGGTTTTGATCTCCACCTGTACTGAGCGTGCAAAAAGACCAACTTAGTTGTCTCTCACCCAGCCTTTCTTTAGATACCTAATCACCCTCAAAAGGATTGTATCTCCTTCAGCTAACGTGCCTGTCAGCAGCATGTGATCCCTGGTAAACCGTACTTATCAGTGTAAATACTTGATCCGGACCAGGCCGGCTGCTAAACTTGTAGCACTAAGAAGCTGGCTCAAAGTAGTGTGATTACAGAATTTACAGTGGACAGTTGTCTCTGTTGGATGTGTGTCACTGCTCTTTGAATTCTGCTTTTACACAACCCAGCTCTGTTGTTCTTTTAGATCAAATACAGTTATGAAGACATGAATATAACTATTTTATTAATATAAAACACTATAGTTTAGTTATATCTTGTTCATTTTAGTACAGAAGTTTCTATCTATCTATCTATCTATCTATCTATCTATCTATCTATCTATCTATCTATCTATCTATCTATCTATCTATCTATCTATCTATCTATCTATCTATCTATCTATCTATCTATCTATCTATCTATCTATCTATCTATCTATCTATCTATCTATCTATCTATCTATCTATCTATCTATCTATCTATCTATCTATCTATCTATCTATCTATCTATCTATCTATCTATCTATCTATCTATCTATCTATCTATCTATCTATCTATCTATCTATCTATCTATCTATCTATCTATCTATCTATCTATCTATCTATCTATCTATCTATCTATCTATCTATCTATCTATCTATCTATCTATCTATCTATCTATCTATCTATCTATCTATCTATCTATCTATCTATCTATCTATCTATCTATCTATCTATCTATCTATCTATCTATCTATCTATCTATCTATCTATCTATCTATCTATCTATCTATCTATCTATCTATCTATCTATCTATCTATCTATCTATCTTTCTTTCTTTCTTCTTTCTTTCTTTCTTTCTTTCACAGTTTTAATTTTAAACAGTCACTAGCAAATGACATAAAAGTAACACTGACATTTAGACTTGTTTTGTAGTGTTCCACCAAAGTTTAAAAGTTTAACAAATAAATTATTTAGATTTAAAAAGCCTAAATATGATGTGTTCAGTGTTTTCATGCTCATAACATTAAAGGCTTTCATAGTTTGTCCTCTCTACTTAGATTAGGACTTGGACTGAATTTCCTCTGTTTGACACATTTGAGCCAGTAGAGGGTAGAGGCACTCCAAGAGCTGCACCGTCTCACTGTACAACACCTGCTTACATGCTTACTGTGTGTGTGTGTGTGTGTGTGTGTGTTTATGTTTATGTTTATGTTTATTAAATTTGTTCATTTTTTTTACAAAAAAACACAATACAAGACAATCCCATAAATTCATTCATTCATTCAACCTTTATTTAGTCAGGTAAATCTCATTGAGCCTCGAGGGCTCATTTACAAAAGCGACCTGCTACAAACTAAAGAATGATGAACAGCAATGGTAGAATTTCCTTAAACAACAAACAACAGAAGAAAAAAAAAACTTAGGAGAGAAATAGTAAGTGAAATGCAAAGTATCAAAACTAGCAAAACACCACAAGGTAGATGTACAAAATCAAAAACAAGAACATGTCTGCATTGGTTTTTGTCAGGATTCCAAAAGATTCTTAAAACCATTTAGAGAAGTCAGGGCCGAGATCTTCAGATCTTTTTGTAAGATATTCCAGGAAGCAGGAGCAGAGTAGGAGAAGGTCCTTTTTCCAAGTTCAGTCCTCACTGACGGAACACTGCAGGTGATGATGTCCTGAGAGTGCACGCTGTAGCTGCACTCACGCAAAGACAAGTAGGAAGAGATGTATGAGGGCAGATTACCGAGAAGTGATTAAAAATGATAAATGATAAATAGTTTTTCAAGAATTTTTAAAAACTGTGGTAACAAGGATATAGGTCTATAATTGTTGAACACACATTTATCACAATTTTAAAAAGAGGAACTACCTTAGCTACTTTCATATTATCTGGAAATATTCCTGTTGAAAATGATAAATTACATATATATGTAAACGGCTCAACAACATGACTCATTATGTCCTTTACAAACATCATATCCATGTCCACCCAGTCTTTTGATCTCTTGTCTGTAAGATTTTTTACTACATTCATTATTTCCTCTTTGTTAGTTCCATTTAGAAAAATACTGTTTGCACAACCTGTAATTGAATGGCTCACATTATTATCTACTTTTGGTATTTTAGCTGCAAGGCTTGATCCAACATTCACAAAATATTGATTAAATCCATTTACAATTTCATTTTCATCACGAACTTCATCTTGTCTTTTACAAAATATTTTGAAATACCCGTTTTTGTTTTATGATTCTTCAGAACACTATTCATTATTCAACATGCTGCTTTCATATCACCATTACTTTTATCTAATAATTTACTATAATATTCTTTCTTGTGTTTCCTTATAATCCCTACTAATTTATTTTGATACTTTTTATATTTTTCTTCAGCGTTCTGACTTCGCAATTTCAAGAAACATGAATACAATTTTTTTTTTACAAGCATTTCTCAACCCTTTTGTCATCCATGGTTGATCAATCGTATTTCTCTTTGTATAATTTTTTTGCACACAATTTTTTTCATACAGAGCTTCCAAGATATTCATAAACTCATCATATGCTCTGTTCACATCATCAACATACACTTCATTCCAGTCTTTGTTTATCTAGATCCTCTTTTAATTCATCTAAAACTTTTTTTGATGTGTTTATTATATTTTTCTTCACTGTAACTGCTTTTGAGATGCTTTGAACATTTTTATAGATTGTGAAAACTGGTAAGTTAAACTGGTAACCTTAAGTTGGTTGTTAAAATACCACGTATCACATCCCCTTTTGTTATATTTGTGAAAATATTATCAACTATTGTGGCACTATGAGTTGTAATTCTTGTTGGCTTTGATATCAACGGATATGTATTCAAACTGTACATTGAGTTTATAAATGTACTGATGTTATTTGAATCTGTTTTAGTTCCCATATCAATGTTAAAGTCTCCACACAAAAAAACTTCTTTATCAAAACTCTTTTCAAATAGCTCCAATATTTTATCAGTGAATATTTCTATATTTGATCCTAGTGATCTATATACACAACTTATTATTATGATTTTATCACTTTTGTTTATTATTTCTATTGTTATCATTTCCATAATATTATCAGCAATTATTGACATTTCATTATTTAATTTACATTTTATTTCATTATTAACATATA
>JBBPBX010030293.1:12873-23917 GCA_038048925.1 Garcialebias charrua
GACATCCCCCTCTCCACCTCTGTTACAAATCTTGGAATAAAAATGGACTCTCATCTTACATTTGAAAATCACATTAAGCATCTGTTTAAAACTTGCTTCTTCCATCTTCGAAACATCTCCAGACTTCGCCCATCCCTAACTTTTTCTGATGCTGAGAAACTCGTCCATGCCTTTGTCTCCTCCAGGCTCGACTACTGCAACTCCCTGTTTATTGGAATCCCTGGCAAAAACCTTCAGAAGCTTCAATATATTCAAAACAGTGCAGCAAGGATTAGATTTGTAATGATAAGAGCTTTAAATAAGTGTCTGTTTTGAGCATGAGAGCAGGCGCACTGTAACTAGTTGGCCTGTAGAGGGCGCCCTGGTTCTTTGTTGTAAAAAGGGCACATGTTGACTGTATGACACAGTTGCATCAGTTCTTAACTTGCATAAAGCTGCCTGCTTCAAGTAACACTCCGGTGTGGTTATTAAAGAACTCACTACACAAACATGACATGGTGTCAGAAGATGGACTTGAAGAGGAGCAACCGTTTGTAAAGTCGGACGCAGAGTAAGCCACGTTTTGGAGTTGCTAACGCTACCGGATGCTAATGCTAACGGAGCTAGCCACCTAGCTGGTCGAGAAGCAGAAAAAGAAGTGAGCATACTCAGCGTGTGAATAAGAACTGAACATGGAAGGACTGCACCCACCATCTAGTTTGCAACTGACAGGTAATGTGGCAGAGAACTGGAGAAGATTCAGACAACGTTTTGAGCTGTACTTGACTGCAATAGGCGCAGATGAAAAGAACGAGAAAAAGAATGCTTCAGTGTTTTTGCACGTGATCGGCGACGATGCACTAGAGGTTTACAATAACTTCACCTTTGACGAAGAAGCTGATAAGATGAAGCTCAAGATAATAATTAAAAAGTTTGAAGAGTATTGCATACCCAGAAGAAATGTGACATTTGAGAGACACAGGTTTTTCACATGCGTGCAGAAACCTGGTGAAACTATTGATCGGTATGTAACTGAGTTAACCAACAGAAGCAAGACGTGCGAGTTTGGCGGACTGGCAGACTCATTGATCAAAGACAGGCTGGTGTGTGGAATCCCAGACAATGGTCTGAGGGAGAGACTGTTGAGAGAGCAGGATCTCAATCTGGAAAAAGCAATAGCTCTGTGTAGAGCAGCAGAGACAGTGAAAACTCAAGCTAAAGAACTGTTCAGCGAAGACAACACAGTCGATACAATAAGAAAGGAGACAAACAGGATGTCAAAAACAAAATGGACACCTACAAGAGGAAATATGAATCCGAAGCCATCAAACAGAGAGAGACAAGAGAATAAGTGTGACCGGTGTGATACACAGCATCCTCCAAGAAGATGTCCAGCGTTTGGGAAAATATGTAACAACTGCAACAAAAAGAACCATTATGCCAGATGCTGCAAAAGTCAGGACCAGCAAAGCAAAATTCATGCAGTGGATGAAAGTGACACTGATGAGTTCTATGTAGATGTGGTGACAAACAACAATAATGATGAAGAGGATTGGATAATGACACTAAAGGTTAATGACTCATATGTTGCAATGAAACTTGACACAGGAGCCCAAACCAATGTAATATCTGAAATAGAACTGAAGAAAATTAGACCAAGACCTCAAATATATGAGACTAGAACGAAAGTGAAAGGATACTCAGGAGCAGCAATACCAGTGAAAGGTAAATGCATGGTTAAAGTGACACACAAAGAAAAGACTTACACACTTGCATTTGTGGTGGTGACACAAGATGTGCAAACCATACTAGGTTTATCTGCTTGTACAAGATTAAATCTAGTAAAGAGAGTGCTTGTTGTCGACACTGAAGGAAACACATGTTACGAAGAACTAATGAATGAATATGAAGATCTGTTTCAGGGCCTGGGATGCCTACAAGGTGAACACACGATCAGAACAGACGAAAATATTCCACCAGTCATTCACCCTTGTCGGAAAGTGCCATTTGCTCTTCAGCAACCACTAAAAGAAGAGCTGGACAGAATGGAAAGGCTGCAAGTGATCAAGAAGATCGATGAACCAACAGAATGGGTGAGTTCACTGGTGATAGTTGTCAAAAAGAATGGAAAACCCAGAGTGTGTATGGATCCAAGAGACCTTAATCGGGCAATAAAGAGAGAACACTTCAAGCTGCCGACAAGAGAAGAAATAATGTCACAATTTGCTAATGCCAAATACTTCAGCAAACTAGACGCATCCTCAGGATTTTGGCAACTCAAGTTAGATGAGGCAAGTTCAAAGCTGTGCACATTTAACAGTCCATTTGGCAGATTTAAATTTCTTCGGTTACCTTTTGGCATTGCCTCGGCGCCTGAAGTGTACCACAAAACAATCCATATGATTTATGAACACTTAGAAGGAGTGGACACTTCAATGGATGACATCATTGTATGGGGCAGCACAAAGGCAGAACATGATAAAAGGCTGAGAGATGTTCTGGAAGCAACCAGAAAAGCCAACCTCAAGTTGAATAAGGAAAAATGTCAACTAGGAGTTAAAGAATTAACATTTGTTGGAGATATCCTAAGCAGTGAGGGAGTGCGACCAGACCCCAAAAAAGTGTCAGCAATTGAAAATATGCAAAGACCACAGTGTAAGAAAGATGTACAGAGGTTCAATGGAATGATAAACTACATGGGTAAATTCATACCCAATTTGTCTGAACAAATGACACCGCTGAGACAGCTAACTGAAAAGAAAACGGAATGGGAATGGAATCATGAACATGAGAAATCCTGGAATGATCTGAAAAAGGCACTAACAAAAGAACCTGTCTTGAAGTTTTATGATCCAGCAAGAGCCATCAAAATATCTTCAGATGCATCACAAAATGGATTGGGAGCAGTGTTATTACAGAAATATGAAGACTGGCAACCAATTGCGTATGCATCACGCTCAATGACTGATGCAGAAACAAGATACGCACAGATTGAAAAAGAGCTGCTCAGCATAACGTACGCCTGTGAAAGATTTCACCAGTTCATTTCAGGACAAGAAGTCTGTGTGGAAACAGATCACAAACCTTTGATCACACTGTTCAGAAAGCCTCTCAATGACTGCCCTTTAAGGATTCAAAGAATGATGATTCGTTTGCAGCGCTACACACTAAACGTGATGTACACACCAGGCAAGTTAATGTACACGGCCGACACGTTGTCAAGAGCAGTTGACCCCAAAGAAGTAACAAGCTCTAAAATGCGTGATGACGTAGATTTATATGTCAACATGATCACAAGTGCATTGCCTGTGTCGGACACCAAAATGGAGCTCATAAGACATGAGACGAAGAAAGACATGACAATGAAAAACCTCACTCAAACCATCATGAATGGATGGCCCAGCACAAAACAAAGTTGTACACCTGAAATAAACGAGTACTGGAACTGCAGGGAAGAACTATCAGTAGTTGATGACATCATATACAAAGGGAGCAAAATAGTCATACCAAAGAGCTTACGGAAAGAAATGCTGCAAAAAATTCACAAAGGTCACCTGGGAATTGAAAAAAGTAAAAAGAGAGCTCGGGAAGTCTTGTACTGGCCGCGGATTAACCAAGATGTAGAAAATGAAGTTTCCAGTTGTCCAACATGTTTAAAATACAGAGCAAGCAATGCAGCAGAGCCGCTGAGGCCTCATTCAGTTACAGACAGACCTTATCAAAAGGTAGGAGCAGATCTCTTTACATTAGAGGGACATGACTATGTTGTGATCACTGATTATTATTCCCTGTACCCAGAAGTTTACAGACTACATGCCACTACAGCAGAGGCTGTTATAACGACTCTTAAAGCAACATTCTCCAGACATGGTGTTCCAAATACAGTCTTCACGGACAATGGTCCACAATTTTCCAGTGAGAGTTTTCGGTGTTTTGCTGAGGACTGGAACTTTGTGCATGTGACGTCAAGTCCTCACTACCCTCAGTCCAACGGGTTGGTGGAGAAATCTGTTCAGACAGTGAAAAAGCTAATGAAAAAGGCAAAAGACAGTAATGAAGATTTTCACCAGAGCCTTCTGATATATCGTGCTACACCACTAGAACATGGTATGTCCCCTGCACAACTCCTGATGGGGCGGCGTCTGAGATCAAACCTGCCGGTTAAAGAAAGCCTGCTGACTACAGAAGTGGATGTAAGGGTGAAGGAATTCAAGGAACGACAAAAAGCAAAGCAAAAGTACTACTATGACAGAGGAACACGCAATCTACCAGAACTTCAGAACGGTGACCATGTGCGACTGAAAGACAACACCAGTACCTGGGCAAGAAAAGCTACAGTTCTAGCTGAAGTCCAGCCAAGGTCATACAACGTCCAAACGGAAGATGGTGCAGTGTTGAGGAGGAACCGTCGTGACATTCTGAAAGAACCTATCACAGTTATGCAGCAGAATGATGTTGGCGGCACAGACGCACACACAACTGAGACACCAACTCAGGTACAAGAGAATCACATAAGAAGATCTTCCAGAAATGTGAAACCGCCAGAGAGACTTATTGAACAGATTTAAGATCATTATGAACAATGCATTTTTAGTTACTGTATGTTTCAATGTTCAACTTCTGGAAAGTAATGCTAGTTACCCTATTGTTTGTTTTGAGAAAGTTTTGTTTTGTTTGTTTTGAAAAAGGGGAGATGTAATGATAAGAGCTTTAAATAAGTGTCTGTTTTGAGCATGAGAGCAGGCGCACTGTAACTAGTTGGCCTGTAGAGGGCGCCCTGGTTCTTTGTTGTAAAAAGGGCACATGTTGACTGTATGACACAGTTGCATCAGTGCTTAACTTGCATAAAGCTGCCTGCTTCAAGTAACACTCCGGTGTGGTTATTAAAGAACTCACTACACAAACATGACAATATTGAGAGCTCGTAAATTTGAACATATTACACCCATTCTCCATAACCTCCATTGGCTTCCTGTCACCTACAGAATTCAGTACAAAACTGCTCTCATTACATACCAATGCTTACACGGAACTTCACCTGACTATCTAAAGGACATTCTTGTTCCATACTCATCCACCCGGTCTCTACGATCACAGAACAGTAATTTCCTTCACATTCCACGAACCAAATTAAGGACCACGGGAGACTGGGCATTCTATGTGGCTGCCTCCCGCCTATGGAACTCCTTCCCTGACGACCTGAGAGTCACTGGTTGACTTCAAAAATGGCTTAAAGACTTTTCTTTTCAAGCAAGCCTATTCTGCCTCCTCATGATTTTATCTTGATCTTGGTTGATATTATTATTGATTTTGCTTGATTTTATCACTTGTTTTATTTATTTATTTTTTAAGCAGGCCTATTCTGCCTCCACATGATTCTGTCTTTAATCTTAGTTGATATTATTATTGATTTTACTTGATTTTATCACTTGTTTTATTTGTTGTAGCACTTTGAGATTTTTATTAATGAAAAGTGTGGTATAAATTGAATTAATTATTATTATTATTATTATTATTATTTATTAATCCCACAGTGGGAAAATTTGCATTGCCACAGCAGCACAGAGGACAGAACAGAACCAAAACAAAAAATATTTAAAAAATCTATATATACACAGATAATACAAATTAGTACAGAAACACCAAAACAGTATAGAACAAACTATATAAAAAAAAGTATGTTTCAGATGAACTACTGAGAGCAGCTGGTGTTGTACAGTCTGATGGCCGCCGGAAGGAAAGACCTACGGTATCTTTTCTTCACGCACTTAGGGTGCCGCAGCCGGGCACTGCGCATGCGTGCTGCTGAACCTTCACCCACTGCGCATGCGTGCTACCTCACTCTGCTGGCAGACTGTTGCGTTCTTCTGGACTAAAAGTTGAGCTAACAACAAGTTAACAACAAGTTAAAGTTGGATTTTGGATAATAGTTGACAGATTTGACACAAGTGGGACCCGCTTCATCTAACAAGCTGCACACCAGACGCTGAGTGGACTGTGGACCAGAACCTATTGACGATGAGGACGATGTCGGACTTTCCTCCGTGATAAACATGACTTACAGCAGGTAAATCAACGTTCTTAATATAATGTTTGCTTGTGTTTACTTTGATCACACAACAACAGAGTTTTTATTTATTTATTTATTTCTGCCAGGTGGAGAAGCTGTCGTTCCAACAGGCAGACCGGTTCTGATGGGTCCAGATGAACACACAGCAAGAGTCCAGTTCATTAATGTATTTACAGTTCAGTTAACGTGTTTTAATAGTGTTCAGTTTAATTCTCAGTGTTTGTGTTACGTACAGTTTGTGGTGCTGAATAAATAAATAAATAAAAAATAAACCTGGTGTCTTCATTTTCACAGCACGTTACGCACTGTTTAAAAAATGTAACAAGTCCAGATAGATACTGTAGTTCAGATAAATTTAAACATCTCCCACGCCAACATAAATACTGTTTATTATTGTTAAACTGTTATATTTTGCAGCGTGACACGTGAAATGTCCGCCTGCCCTGACTGTCCGTGCGTGCGAGCTGCGCATGTGTTAAAACAAAAGATCAGCGGGAGATGTTTACATTATCAACGGGGGTCAGCGAAAAACCTCCACCCTGAGCGGTGTATCAGAAAAGCATCGGATGCAAAGAGGGGGGCCAGTGAACTCGTGTCAATGATAAGCAAAGACGCAGAGAGAAAGGAGCGGTTCCACTCAAAATACGCTCCGTGTAAACAGGGCCTTAGTCCTCATTCTACTGTCAGCCACCACCTCCACTGGGTCAACATGACACCCCAGGACAGAGCTGGATTTCCTGAGGATCTTGTTCAATCTCTTCCTGTCAGCAGTGGAGATGCTGTCACCCCAACAGACCACTCCGTAAAATATGGCTGATGCCACCACAGCATCAAAGAAGGTCCTGAGAAGAGCCCCCTGCACACCAAAGGACCTGAGTCTCCTCAGGAGATGTAGTCTGCTCAGTCCTTTCTTGTAGAGGGCAGCTGTGTGGTCAGTCCAGTCCAGCTTGTTGTTAAGATGAACACCCAGGTACTTGTAGGACCTCACAATCTCAATGTCCATTCCCTGAATGTTCACTGGCACAGTAGGAGATTGTTTGGACCTGCGAAAGTCCACCACAAGTCCTTTTGTTTTTCCTGTGTTGATCTGCAGACAGTTCCTCTGGCACCACTCCACAAAGTTCTGAGTCAGTTCTCTGTACTCCCCATCATCTCCATTTTTGATGAGGCTGACGATAGCAGAGTCATTTGAGAACTTCTGCAGGTGACAGCTGGCAGAGCTGTACTGAAAGTCAGCGGTGTAGAGGGTGAAGAGGAAGGGGGCAAGTACTGTTCCTTGTGGAGCCCCCATGCTGCAGACAACCTTGTCTGACTGACAACCCTGGATACTCACATACTGTGGTTATTTTGTGAGGTAATCCAGGATCCAGGTGATAAGGTGGTGGTCCAAACCAGTGTTCTCCAGCTTGTCCTTCAATATCATTGGTTGGATGGTATTGAAAGCACTAGAGAAATAAAAAAAAAACATGATTCTCACTGTGCTACCAGTATTCTCCAGGTGAGAAAGAGAGCTGTGTAGAAGGTAGATAATGACATCCAAAGTCAAAGTCAAAGTCAACTTTATTATCAGAACTGCAATATGTACAGGACATACACAGGACCGAAATTGCGTTTCTCTCAGTCCCTCGGTGCAACAGTAACCATCTAAACACTAAACACTAAAACATTTAATAAACATAAGCATAAAATAGTAAAAGTGTAACACTGTCCTGAGTTTTTTCATAATAGTATAAAAGTATGAAAATTTACACCAACACTGAAACACCAAACACCCCTGAAACACCAAACACCCAATGAACATAAGCATAAAATGAAATAATAAAAGTGTAATACTGTCCTGAGTTTTTGCATAGTAGTATAAAAAGTATAAAAAGTATATCTATAAAATAAACTGAAGGTTCTAGCATTGACATTTGCAAAGAGTGGCACAGCAGCATATAAGTTAATGTACACAGTATATGTATGAGGTAGTTGATGTTGGTATAGAGGCAAAGTGGCATATGCAGTGAGGCACATAAGGCACATTTGGCATCCTTAGATAAGGCTAGTCAGAGAATGCTGTATATGTATCTGCAGTAGTGTAGATAAAAGTAGTGTAAATGTAAACAGTAGTAATAAATGTAAAGCAGTAGTAATAAATGTAAACAGTATTAATAAATGTAAACAGTGAATGTAAACAGTAGTATGACTATAGGCAGTAATGTAATACAAACATTAGTGCAAATATGAGAAGTAGTGCAAACTGAATGAGCACATGACCGAGAGTTTAGTGAATAACCCGTTTGATGACACAGAGTCCAGTGTTAAAAACTTTGTGTTGAGTGATAATGTGTGAGAAAGTTTTTTGTGTTAAGGCAGTTCAAATGGGAGGGGAGGCAGAGCAGGCAGAGTGTTTAGCATCCTGACTGCCTGATGAACAGAGCTGTCTCTCAGTCTGCTGGTTCGAGCCTGGAGACTCCTCAGTCTCCTCCCTGATGGCAGCAGTCTAAAGCGGCTGTGTAGTGGGTGTGTGGGATCACCTGCCATGCAGTGGGCTTTCCGAGTGAGGCGTTTGCTGTGTAAGTCCTGCAGTGAGGGCAAGGAGGTGCCGACGATCTTCTCAGCTGCTTTCACGATGCGCTGGAGGCTCTTGCGGCAGGATGCAGTGCATGCACCAAACCACACCGTGATGCAGCTGGTCAGGACACTTTCTATGGCACCCCTGTAGAAGGTGCACATGATGGGGGTTGAAGCTCCAGCCCTTTTCAGCTTGCGGAGAAAGTAGAGGCGCTGGTGAGCCTTCTTGGCCAGTGCTGCAGTGTTCCTGCTCCAGGACAGGTCCTTTGAGACGTGCACTCCCAGGAACTTGGTGCTGTCCACTCTCTCCACTGCGGTGCTGTTGATGGTCAGAGGGGCATGTTGTGCATCCCTCTTCCTGAAGTCCACGACAATCTCCTTTGTCTTCTCCACGTTGAGAGTGAGATTGTTGTGTCCGCACCACAAGGCCAGGCGGCTCACCTCGTTCCTGTAGTCCGTCTCATCGTTGTTGCTGATGAGACCTACCACTGTTGTGTCGTCCGCAAACTTGATGAAGTGGTTGGAGCTGTACGATGGTGTGCAGTCGTGTGTTAGCAGGGTGAATAGAAGGGGGCTCAGCACACATCCTTGTGGGGCCCCTGTGTTCAATGTGATGGTGCTAGATGTGTTACTCCCGATCCGTACTGTCTGTGGTCTCCCGGTCAGGAAGTCTAGCAGCCAGTTACACATTGAGGTGTTCAGCCCCAGACTGTCCAGTTTATGGATGAGCTGTTGGGGGATGATGGTGTTGAATGCCGAGCTGAAGTCGATGAACAGCATTCTAACATAAGAGTCCTTCGTGTCCAGATGTGTGAGAGCTGTGTGGAGGGCAGAGGAGATGGCATCGTCGGTTGAGCGATTAGGTCGGTATGCAAATTGGAAGGGATCCAGGGAGGCAGGGAGGACAGATGTGATGCTTTTCATGACTAGCCGTTCAAAGCACTTCATCAGGATGGGGGTGAGTGCTACTGGGCGATAGTCATTGAGGCATGCGGGCGTTGCCTTCTTTGGGACAGGGATGATGGTGGTGGCTTTGAAACAGGTGGGGACGATGGCCTGGCTCAGTGAGATGTTAAAGATGTCCGTGAAGACCGCTGCGAGTTCTCCTGCACAGTCCTTCAGCACACGACCAGGTATGTTGTCAGGACCAGAGGCCTTCCGGGCATTAATCTTGATAAATGATCGCCTTACGCTGTCTGAGGACAGCGCCAGCACCTGGCCATCAGGAGAGGGGGGGAGTTTATGTGCAGGTGTGCTGTTACTTGCCTCAAACCGAGCAAAGAACTCATTCAGTTCATTCAGCGTAGAGGTTGAGCTGTCACAGGTCTGGGGGGGTGGTTTGTAGTTTGTGATGGTCTGTATTCCCTGCCACAGACTGCGTGTATCCTTGCTGTCCTTGAAACGGTGAGCTATTTTCCTGGAATACTGCTTCTTGGCCTTTCTGATGCCCAGATCCAGGTTCTTTCTGGCTGCCCTCAGGCCCACCTGATCTCCCGCTTTGAAGGCAGCATTCCTGGCTTTCAGGAGTCTGTAAACCTCAGCTGTCAGCCATGGCTTCTGATTAGCCCGAACAGTGATGGTTTTGAGGTTGGTAACATCATCAATGCACTTGGTGATGTATGAACATACAGTGTCTGAGTACTCCTGGAGACATGTGTTGTTGTTTGTGGTAGCAGCTTCTTTGAACATACTCCACAATCTGTGGTGTCAAAACAGTCCTGGAGTGCCTCTGAAGACCCCTCTGGCCACACTCGTATCTGCTTGCGGACTGGTTTTGTGACTTTCACCAGCGGCCTGTATGCTGGCTTTAGCATAACACAGATATGGTCAGAAGCACCAATGTGGGGGAGGGGGAGGGCTCTGTAGGCATTTTTCATGGTGGTGTAAACTTGGTCCAGTGTGTTGTTTCCTCTTGTTGCAAAGTTTATGTTTTTGTATGTTTTTGGAAATACACTCTTTAAATCTGCATGGTTGAAATCACCAGCCGTGATGAGAAAAGCATCAGGATGGGCTGTTTGTTGCTCACTGATGTGCAGATATAGTTCATTCAAAGCCTCACTTCTAACTTTGCTGTTGGAGCTTGGAGGAATATATACAGCAACAATCAAAACAGCTGTAAACTCCCTCGGTAAATAGAACGGTCTGCATTTAATAGTCATGAACTCCACTAAATGTGAGCAGTGTTTGTAGACCACAGCAGCATCCAGGCACCATGCTTTGTTGATGTAAACACAGAGCCCCCCTCCCCTTGTCTTACCTCCCTCGGGGGTTCGGTCCGCTCTGTAGCATGTTAGCTCCCCTAGCTGGACAGCATGGTCCGGAACGTTGTTGTTGAGCCACGTTTCCGTGAATACAAACACACAGCAGTCTCTCACAGTCTTTTGTGTCGTTCGTAGCAGGCGTATATAATCCAGTTTATTGTCCAAGGAGCGCACGTTA
>JBBPBX010030294.1:0-24627 GCA_038048925.1 Garcialebias charrua
ATTCGCAGGGCTGCGACAGAGTCAGTCCGACCAGAGGAGCCTGCCGTCGGACACATGAGGTGGGAACGGTCGGTGTACCCTAGCGAACAAAAGTGGTACTGCACCATTTTTTTTTGCCAAAATGAAAAACGGTCATATCTGAGCAAAAAAATTGTCTAAAAATATGGGAAAAATCCATAAACAAGTCTCACCTCTCTATTAGTCGCAGGGCATGCAAATCAGGCAAAAAGGTGCGACTTAAAGATCGGAAAATACGGTAGGTGCAGTCCTGGTAGAGTCTGACACCTCAATGTGTAACTGGCTGCTAGACTTCCTGACCGGGAGACCACAGACAGTAGCCGTGTTTCCATCAAGGTTTCTAGGTGCGCATTTTGAAGTATCGCAGCAGAAAAGCTTAATGGAAACGGCAAAATCCGTATTTACTTTCTCAAGTTCGCCAAAAAGTTTATACGCTCGCTTGAGGTGGTTTTTGGGATGTTCGGAAATGAGCAGATGCGCACAGCGACAGATGGAAACACATTTGCCGACTCGTGCTGCCGAAGCGAACATTCACGTCACGTGACTGATCAGCTGTTTCCGCTCCGGACAACATGTAACATCGCTAAAACTAGTTTGTATGACAGAATAAATACAACTCGACCGATAGCAACACGTACCTGAAATATTCTCTCCATTTTGACGAGATGTGTGGCCAGGTTCTGTTTTCAACTGCTACTTCCTGTTTACTGTAGACATGCGCAGTGCTGACGTCTGACGTAATGACGCTGACGTCTGACGTAATGACGCTGTGCGTGGCTTGGTAGATGCGCTTCAAGCCAGCAGATGGAAACACTTCTGCTTCGCATTAATTTGTATTTACATATTTGCGAGATTTCAAAAATTAGCTCAAAAATCGAAATGAAAATGGATGGAACACAGCTAGTGCGGATCGGGAGTAACACATCTAGCACCATCACATTGAACACAGGGGCCCCACAAGGATGTGTGCTGAGCCCCCTTCTATTCACCCTGCTAACACACGACTGCACACCATCATACAGCTCCAACCACTTCATCAAGTTTGCGGACGACACAACAGTGGTGGGTCTCATCAGCAACAACGATGAGACGGACTACAGGAACGAGGTGAGCCGCCTGGCCTTGTGGTGCGGACACAACAATCTCACTCTCAACGTGGAGAAGACAAAGGAGATTGTTGTGGACTTCAGGAAGAGGGATGCCCAACATGCCCCTCTGACCATCAACAGCACCGCAGTGGAGAGAGTAGACAGCACCAAGTTCCTGGGAGTGCATGTCTCAGAGGACCTGTCCTGGAGCAGGAACACTGCAGCACTGGCAAAGAAGGCTCACCAGCGTCTCTACTTTCTCCGCAAGCTGAAAAGGGCTGGAGCTTCAACCCCCATCATGAGCACCTTCTACAGAGGTGCCATAGAAAGTGTCCTGACCAGCTGCATCACTGTGTGGTTTGGTGCATGTACTGCATCCAGCCGCAAGAGCCTCCAGCGCATTGTGAGAGCAGCTGAGAAGATCGTGGGCACCTCCTTGCCCTCACTGCAGGACTTACACAGCAAACGCCTCACTCGGAAAGCCCACCGCATGGCAGGTGATCCCACACACCCACTACACAGCTGCTTCAGACTGCTGCCATCAGGGAGGAGACTGAGGAGTCTCCAGGCTCGAACCAGCAGACTGAGAGACAGCTCTGTTCATCAGGCAGTCAGGATGCTAAACACTCTGCCTGCTCTGCCCCCTCTCCCATTTGAACTGCCTTAACACTAAAACTTTCTCACACATTACCACTCAACACAAAGATTTTGGCACTGGACTCTGTGTCATCAGACGGGTTATTCACTAAACTCTCGGTCATGTGCTCATACAGTTTGCACTACTTCTCATACTTGCACTGATGTTTGTATTGCATCGCTGCCTATAGTCATGGTACTGTTTACATTCTCTGTTTACATTTATTAATACTGTTTACTTTTATTACTACTGCTTATATTTAATTGCTACTGTTTACATTTACACTACTCTAATATCTGCACCGCTGCTGATACATATACAGTGTGCTCTGACCGGTCTTGTTTAGGATGCCCAATGTGCCTTACTGCATATGCCACTTTTTGCCTCTATAACAACATCAACTACTACCTCGTGCATGTACTGTGTACATTAACTCATACGCTGCTTTGCCACTTTGCAAATGTCAATGCTAGAAACCTTTAGTTTATTTTAGTTATACTTTTTATACTCTTTTTTTATACTAGTATGCAAAAACTCAGGACAATATTATGTTCATTAAATGTTTAATGTTTTAGTTTTAGAGTCGGTGTAAATTTTCATACTCTTATACCACTATGCAAAAACTCAGGACAGTGTTAGTTTTACTATTTTATGCTTATGTCTATTATTATATGTTTCAGTGTTTCAATGTTTAGATGTTTACTGTTGCACCGAGGGACTGAGAGAAACGCAATTTCGGTCCTGTGTATGTCCTGTACAGTACATATTGCAGATCTGACAATAAAGTTGACTTTGACTTTGACTTTTGACTTTGACTTGCACTGAGCTCCACTTTGTGTTTTGAATGCAGAAAATAAGGCTCCTGCTTTGTTTCTTCGGGGAACAGTTGTTCTTATTGGTGGCCCTGGCACTCTTCAAGCGCTACCCACAAAATACTACAGGGGCAACATCTTAAGCCTTTTTGTCCTTCGTCGGAGAGCAAGAAGGGGAATTGGAAATCCCCTCTGTCCGTACATCTGCTTTGTGAGCTGGATAGCTTGAAAAAAGTTTATGCTGTGTCAACTTTACTTTAATGTTTAGATGGAGAAAACTTCCTGTGCTGGTGGCTTTGTTTGTTCCCTAACATGGAGCAAAGAAGGGAATTGGAAATACCCTCTGTCCATCTTGTGAACTGGATAACTTAATAAACAAGTGAGATTCCAACTTTGATTTTGGTCTGTGGCTACATCTGGGAGTAAGAAGGGTCACTTTCGAAAATTGGGTTGCCAAAATCCAAGATGGCTGTCACATATTGCCACCCCAATCATTTGAGGAAATTATGCTTTCTGTTTTTTATATAGCTTAAAAACGTCTCCTCAAATGACTGGCTCAAAAAAGGCGACATGCCGACGACTTCCATGTTGGTGTGTCTAGGTGTAAGAAAGGTCACTATCAAAAATTATGTTGCCATGTCAAAATCTCAGATGGCCACCTCTATATATATACATAATATCATATTTTTTGGACTAAGGCACACTTAAAATCCTTTAGTTTTCTCAAAATTTGACAGTGAGATTTATAATCCGGTGCACCTGGTTGTGCTTACTGACCTCGAACCGATTTTATGTGGTCCATCTGAACAATGTTGAGAGTTATTGTGAATGAGTTGAATAAAGTTTGACTTATCTGTCTGTTTTGTTTCAATTAATTTGCCTTATGTATGAAAACAGACACATTCTTTGATATTTTTTCATTCATTCAACCATTCATTCAACCATTATTTATACAGGCTAGCCTCGTTGAGCCACGGGGACTCATTTACAAGAGGGACCTGTCTCACTCACACCCAGGGTCAATTTGGAGTTACCAATCAGCCTAACATGCATGTTTTTGGACTGTGTGTGACTTATAATCCAAAAAATATGGTATGTAAACCAGCCAACCTATCATTTGAGGAAACTATGCTTTCTAGTTCATATATTGCTTAAAAGTATAATTTTCTCAAATGATTGGGGTGGCTGAAGATTGACCTATGGTGGTCAAGGCCACCATTAGTCACCCCCTGGCTCTGTCAATGCGCCTGGTTGTGGATAAAATTGCTCTCTCCACTTGCCAGGATCTGTCACTCAGCACTGCCTTGGACAAGCACACACACACACAAAAATAACTACCTGTATTTTACTACACAGTGTAACTCCTCCCCACTTAAATACCTTGAAATAATAAAAAACACTAAGGTTTACCTGCATTCCCTGTTCAACTCCAGTCCAGAAATACATTGCACTCAAAAACATTCATTATTCCAATCCCTCATTGACGGGGAACATTGACGTACCGCTTGTTCAGGTCTACAAAACACATGTGTGCTGGAAAGTCAAACTCAGATGAACCTCTAACAAGTCTGTAAGTACAAAGATCTGGTCTACTGGGCCAACGTTCCAAGACCCGGACGAGAGCCAAATCCTTTCCCCCTGAATCTACAGTTGTTTTATCTTGAAGGAGCTTTAAGTTGTTGTAATAAGTCTTTATTTACGACTACATGTATTTTTTTTTTACATCCACACAATCTTCCTTTTCGGTACTGTTTCAACACTCCGGCTTTTTCTCCTTTAACTTTTTTAATAACATGTAATCTTTATGGAAATTAACCAGCTAGATTTTTTTGCTTTCAGTAATTCTTGCTCAGCATTTTGTGCTTTTTACCCCCAAAATATTTTTATTATTCTGAGCTATGAGCACAGGAAAAATCCTATGTGACTAAAAACTCAGGACAGTATTATGTTCATTAAATGTTTAATGTTTTAGTTTTAGAGTTGGTGTAAATTTTCATACTCTTATACCACTATGCAAAAAACTCAGGACAGTGTTAGTTTTACTATTTTATGCTTATGTCTATTATTATATGTTTCAGTGTTTCAATGTTTAGATGTTTACTGTTGCACCGAGGGACTGAGAGAAACGCAATTTCGGTCCTGTGTATGTCCTGTACAGTACATATTGCAGATCTGACAATAAAGTTGACTTTGACTTTGACTTTTTGAAATGTGAGATAAGTTCAAATGTTAAGTCAATCATGAATGCGGCCTTTGGATGGTGCAAACGTCTGAGAGGGACGTTGACATGCAGACATGAAAACTTGTGGCTGAACAAAAGACAAAGGCAGTACTTTTTCATACGCTTCATGCTGTCATGCATGAATTCCTGGCTGCAGCCATATGTTTAGGATTAGATGTACTCTTCCGTGAGACGAGAACACATTCAACAAAGTCAAGCTGTTTCCCTGCTGTTTATGAATTAATTAAGCTCCATCCACACCCTCTCCTAAGACTTCTCTGAAAACTGATAGTAAAACAAACACTGTACAAACTGTGGTGTAGATTAAATTCTCTAATAGTAAATTTGATTTATTTATAAACAAGCATGTTTTTAGACTTCAAGCTACAAGCTGGGAATCATCAGGATGAGGTAAAGGGGGATTACAAAGTTCTGTCAAATGTGTGAAATCGTAATAATAAAGTCCTAATGTGGCACAAATGCTATCTGTTTTTCTTCAGCGTGAAGGATCGGTGAAGGGTAATTTAATGTAATGAATCAAAAATGAAGCACACATCGATTAAAGCTTTATTTCTTGAGTTTAAAACAGTTGGCATGTCAACCGAAAACTTTTTTCTGACATGTAAATATAATAAAATGTTTACAGCTAATCTGTTAGCAGATGACTTTAACATAAAACGAGGGTCTGGTGACAGTTGAAGTGATGTTCTGTCAATTAGTTATCACTAGTTAGTACTTTATCAACTGTGACATGAGTCAGAGCAGAGCAACACTAACATGCTAACATGGAAAGGTTTAATAGAGTCGGCTAGCTATTAGCTCTATGACTGATGTCACAGCTGATGACTATTAATAATTATTTGACAGAGCATAAGTTAAAAATGACTGGACTATCCCTTAAATATTTGGTTAAAATCTAAAACTAAATCCAATGTTTGCTCATCTTTTTAAGTCTCAAAACATTCAAATGTAGTTAAATTGTGAAAAATATTACTGTACTTTTCACTGTATATGTTGCACCTTTTGCATAAATTAGCATGCCCTGCGACTTATACAGCGAAGTGACTTATTTATGTTTTTTTCCATATTTATAACCCAATTTTTAACCGAGATCTGACGATTTCATTCATTCTATGGAAAATATTGAACACTACCATTTTCAGCCACTAGAGGGCCCTCGAGTAATATGGCAAGCTAGATGCTTCATTAATACGTAAAATAGGCTATTAATGAGACACTTGGCTTGCCATAGAAAGCCACCTTCATCTAACTCCTGAACTCCTGGAGCAAACGTCAAATCAGCTGCTATTCGCCGCGCTGCCCAGGTGAAATTCAGCTGATTTGATTAATAAAGTGCATTTATTAAGGAAAAGTTCAGCTGAGACACACCTTTGCTATGGTGTCGAGCAAACAAACATCTGTTTTTAGTTATCTTGGTAAATTTCGAAGAAATGCACAGCGAGTCCTCCTTCTGCGCACTACCGTAGCCGCAAATCTATTTTTGAAATGCAGCTGATTTGACAGTCAAAGTGCATTTACAAATGTATTAAGGAAAAGTTGAACTGAGACACACCTTTACTATAATTTCAAGCAAACAAATAATTGTTTTTAAGTGTTAATCATGTTAAATTCTTGTTAAAGTCCTCCCGTACAATCTCCCACGGCCGCCATTTGGCAGCCAATGTTTTTTTTTTTTGGAGGGGGGGGGGGGTTGTCAGCGGTGACGCATAATAGATGCAACTTATATGGCGAAGTGACATATTTATGTTTTTTCCCACTTCATTAGACATATTTGGACTGATGCGACTTATACGGCGGTGCAACGTGTACAGCGGAAAGTACGGTAATATGAATTTATGTAATAAAATTCTAATTTTATTTTAAAACATAATTTCTGTGTAAATAGGAGGTATTAGAGTGCTGCAGCAGAAACAGAATCAGAAGTGAAAATGATGCTACGCCGACATATTCAGGTCGTTTTAACTCAGATCTTCATCTCGATGAAACCACAGCAGATCTGGCTTTGGTTTCATCTCTTCTTTTATTCTTCTGGCTCTAATTTAAAGAAGGAATTCTCCCATTGGAGAGCACGAAAAGGATGTTTTAAACATGAAATGTGCTTTATGAATAAAGTTTGACCTGACATGCAGCAGCGTGCACGTGCATGAACGCCTCCTACAACATACAGCAGCACAGGTTCAAACACACACAAATGCACTTTCTTGTAGGAATGCACTACATGTTATATATATTATTATTATTAGTAGTAGTGTTATGTGTATGTACATGCTTGAAGACTATGAAAGCCTTCCAGAAAGCAGACAAAGACGAGCGGTACGACAATGTCCCCTGTCGCTGATAGATTTGAAGACTGAATGTTTGTAGTTTACGTAATGAGTGTTTTTTTCTGGACTGGAACCGAGCAGGGAATACAAGTACCAGTAAACTTAAATGTTTTTGGTGCAAGATATTGAAGTGAGTAGGAGTTACACTGTGTGGAAGAACAGAGAGTGTTTTATTTATTTATTTTGCTTGTTCAAGGCAGTGCAATGTGATCCTAAGAGATCTGTCATTTCTCTCCCAAACCCGGAGCCCGCCCCAGCCCGACCCGGATTAAAGCTGGTCCGGGCCATAATTTTTTTACATTTTTATCAAATTTGTTCATTTTTAAAATACAATACAAAACAATCCCATAAACGATAACATACAAAATGTAAAAAAATGAAAGGCAGCAGAAAGGAGAAAAAAATCGTATTTTATCGGCCCCTTTTTTCAAACAGTTAATTCAATCAAAAAATAATCTTCAGTAACAGAACAATAATGAGTTTAATGTGAGGGCCGGGCCGGTGTCGGGCATTTTTTTTGCATCAGCAGACGGTCCAGTTATATGGCAACATGGCTTGCCATGCAATCACGGGGGGGGGTTTCGGACCTGTAATTACTGTTCGGGTCGGGTGGGGTTCAGAAATTATGGCTACAGGCTGGGGTCAGGTCAGGTCAGACTTTTTGGGCCCAAATGCAACTCTAGAGGGGATCCACCACCAGGTGCAATACAGTAGTGGAGCCAGGGGGTGGCCAATGGTGGCTGTGACCACCATACATTAATCTTTGGCCACCTGTATCATTTGACAAAACTACACTTTGAAGCAGAGTATAAACTAGAAAGCAGAAATTCCTCAAATGATCGGGATACTATTTTATGCTTATGTCTATTATTATATGTTTCAGTGTTTCAATGTTTAGATGTTTACTGTTGCACCGAGGGACTGAGAGAAACGCAATTTCGGTCCTGTGTATGTCCTGTACTGTACATATTGCAGATCTGACAATAAAGTTGACTTTGATCTTTGACTTTGATCTTTGATAGCTGGTTGATATATGTAAATAAACAATATATATATTTGTATGGTGGTGGCCATCTGCAGTATCTCGTGGACATCGGGGGCAGTTCTCTTGGATTGGCAGACTGGGGTGGTGGTTCCCCTATTCAAAAAGGGGGACCGTAGGGTGTGTTCCAACTATAGGGGGATCACACTCTTAAGCCTCCCTGGTAAGGTCTATTCAGGGGTTCTGGAGAGGAGGGTCCGTCGGATAGTCGAACCTCGGATTCAGGAGGAGCAGTGTGGTTTTCGTCCTGGTCGTGGAACACTGGACCAGCTCTACACCCTCAACAGGGTCCTGGAGGGTGCGTGGGAGTTTGCCCAACCAGTTTACATGTGCTTTGTGGACTTGGAGAAGGCATTCGACCGCGTCCCTCGGGGGGTTCTGTGGGGGGTACTCCGGGAGTATGGGGTACCAGGCCCATTGATATGGGCTGTTAGGTCCCTGTACGACCGGTGTCAGAGCTTGGTCCGCATTGCCGGCAGTAAGTCAGGCTCGTTTCCGGTGAGAGTTGGACTCCGCCAAGGTTGCCCTTTGTCACCGATTCTGTTCATAACTTTTATGGACAGAATTTCTAGGCGCAGCCAAGGTGTTGAGAGGATCCGTTTTGGTGACCTTAGAATCGCTTCTCTGTTTTTTGCAGATGATGTGGTCCTACTGGCTTCATCAGTTCGTGATTTACAACTTTCACTGGAGCGGTTTGCAGCCGAGTGTGATGCGGCCGGGATGAGGATCAGTTCCTCCAAATCCGAGGCCATGGTCTTGAGCCGGAAAAGGGTAGCATGCCCTCTCCGGGTCGGGGAGGAGGTCCTGCCCCAAGTGGAGGAGTTTAAGTATCTCGGGATCTTGTTCACGAATGAGGGAAAACTGGAGCGTGAGATCGATAGGCGGATAGGTGCAGCGTCCGCAGTGAAGCGGGCGCTGTACCGGTCTGTCGTGGTGAAGAGAGAGCTGAGTCAAAAGGCAAAGCTCTCAATTTACCGATCGATCTACGTTCCCACCCTCATCTATGGTCATGAGCTTTGGGTTATGACCGAAAGAACAAGATCTCGGATACAAGCGGCTGAAATGAGTTTTCTCCGCAGGGTGGCTGGACTCTCCCTTAGAGATAGGGTGAGAAGCTCAGTCATCCGGGAGGGACTCGGAGTAGAGCCGCTGCTTCTCCACATCGAGAGGAGCCAGTTGAGGTGGCTCGGGCATCTGGTTAGGATGCCTCCTGGACGCCTCCCTGGTGAGGTGTTCCGGGCATGTCCCACCGGGAGGAGACCCAGAGGAAGACCCAGGACGCGCTGGAGGGACTATGTTTCTCGGCTGGCCTGGGAACGCCTTGGGATTCCACCGGAGGAGCTGCTCCAAGTGGCTGGGGAGAGGGAAGTCTGGGCCTCCCTACTTAGGCTGCTACCCCCACGACCCGACCCCGGATAAGCGGAAGAAGATGGATGGATGGATGGATGGATGGCCATCTTGGATTTTGACGAGGCCACCCAATTTTTCAGACACGTTCCTTACGTCTAGATGCAGCCACGCACCAAGCGTGCACTCTCAGGACATGATTACCTGCAGTGTTCCGTCAGTGAGGACTGAACTTGGAAAAAGGGCCTTCTCCTACTCCGCTCCTGCTTCATGGAATATCTTACAAAAAGATCTGAAGCTCTCGACATTGACTTCTCTAAATGGTTTTAAGAATCTCTTGGACTCCTGGCAAGAACCAATGCAGACATGTTCCTGTTTTTAGTTTTCTACATCTGCCTTATAATCTGTCTGTTTTGTTACTTTGACATCTTGGGGTGTCTATGAGTGCACACCTAATTCTCCAGCTCCCCGAGCGCTTTCTGGCTGCTCACTGCACCACCTGGTGGTGGTTGGGTTAAATGCAGAGACGAATTTCGTCTGTGTATGGGAAACATACACAGATGACAACGACATTATTATTATTATTATTATTACAAAAAGATCTGAAGCTCTCGACCTTGACTTCTCTAAATGGTTTTCAGAATCTGTTTGAATCCTGGCAAAAACCAATGCAGATTTGTTCCTGTCTTTGATTTTATACGTCTACCTTATAATGTTTTGCTAGTTTTTTGATACTTTGTTAAAAAAAAAAATGTATTTCTCTCTTTTGTTTTTTTTTCTCTCTTTCGTTTTCTTATTGTTTATTGTTTAAGGAAATTCTACCATTGCTGTTCATCGTTCTTTAGTTTTAGCAGGTCGCTTTCGTAAATGAGCCTATGAGGCTCAATAAGATTTACCTGACTAAATAAAGGTTGAATGAAAAGTGAAAGTCAGTCCCTCACTTCTTTATTAAGTTATCCAGCTCTAAATGCAGACTGAGGGTACAGTATTTCCATTTTTCTTCTTTGCCCCACGTTGGGTAACAAAAAAAAAAAGCCACCAGCGCAGGAAGTTTTCTCCATCTACAATAATTCTCAGTTGGGTCATCTGGACAGTTTCTTTTAAATAGAAACGTTTCTCCTTCATCCGGAGGGCCTCATCAGTCAGAGGAGGTCCAGCAAACTGTTCCCCCACCAAGCAGTAAACACAATAATGCCCCTTTTCCACCGGTCGGCTCGGGTCGGATGTTACGTCATATGTGCGTCGCAGAGACCCCCTTTCATCCTTTCCCACCGGCTATTCCGAGCGGAGCCGCGCGAGATTTCCTGAGATTTTCGGGCTGCTTTCAGAGGGGTACTGAAGCGAGCTCACCCGCTCCGGAAGGAGGGAGGAGGAGACGAGAGCTGTTTTTACGGAAGCTCACTGCAGGACTTTTACATGAATAACACGGTAAAAACAATTGTTATTTTTTAAATTTATAGCAAAGATGGGTCTTCAGCTGAACGTGTCCTTAATAAAATCACGTACTGCTCAAAACTGCACGATTTTAAAAAGTAGTTTCGCCACGAGTAACACGCGGCGCGCGGGCGGCTTTATGTCTTTAAATGTAGCTCAATGAACAGATATAAAATATATTTCATAGCTGACTTTAATAGTACGAGGGCTCCTGAGCTTAACCACGCTTTAATATTGTCACGTATGGTCAAATGTGCTGCATTTAAAGTAGTTTCGCTTTGACTTTTTCCAAAACCTGTGTTTGCACAACGAAAATAAATTATAAAAATTCGAATTTTATTTCAAATAACTCCAACAGGATACATTTCGTGTATGAATATGTTGTGATCACACTAGATTTTTTTGAAAAATATCAGCTATGTGGTTTTTGATAGAAATGATAATATGTGATACAAAGTAGAAAATAATGGACGTAGGTTGACACATTTATGTCTATAAAACATTGAATTTTATTTCAAATAACTCCAACAGGATACATTTCGTGTATGAATATGTTGTGATCACACTAGATTTTTTTGAAAAATATCAGCTATGTGGTTTTTGATAGAAATGATAATATGTGATACAAAGTAGAAAATACTGGACGTAGGTTGACACATTTATGTCTATAAAACATTGAATTTTATTTCAAATAACTCCAACAGGATACATTTCGTGTATGAATATGTTGTGATCACACTAGATTTTTTTGAAAAATATCAGCTATGTGGTTTTTGATAGAAATGATAATATGTGATACAAAGTAGAAAATAATGGACGTAGGTTGACACATTTATGTCTATAAAACATTGAATTTTATTTCAAATAACTCCAACAGGATACATTTCGTGTATGAATATGTTGTGATCACACTAGATTTTTTTGAAAAATATCAGCTATGTGGTTTTTGATAGAAATGATAATATGTGATACAAAGTAGAAAATACTGGACGTAGGTTGACACATTTATGTCTATAAAACATTGAATTTTATTTCAAATAACTCCAACAGGATACATTTCGTGTATGAATATGTTGTGATCACACTAGATTTTTTTGAAAAATATCAGCTATGTGGTTTTTGATAGAAATGATAATATGTGATACAAAGTAGAAAATACTGGACGTAGGTTGACACATTTATGTCTATAAAACATTGAATTTTATTTCAAATAACTCCAACAGGATACATTTCGTGTATGAATATGTTGTGATCACACTAGATTTTTTTGAAAAATATCAGCTATGTGGTTTTTGATAGAATTGATAATATGTGATACAAAGTCTTTATTGTGTTCTTCTTCTAGTGGTGGCTAGTACTGTAGTAAATAGCTTGAGGAACACTACTGCCACCATGTGGTAAGACGAGTAGGATTCTGGACCCCGCCCACAGAAGGGGTACAAAAAAGCTGTGGAAACAGAACATAGATGTGACCCGACCCGAACTGAGCCGACCTGAGCCGATCCAACCCGAGCCGAGCCGAGCGGTGGAAAAGAGGCTTAAGTGGACCAACCAGTTTGCTGGAGCCAAGATGGTTCCAGATGACCCGACTGAGAATTATTGGATTTGTTACTTGGATTAATGAGCATGAACTTTGTTGTTTTCTCCATCGAAACTTTCCAAAGTAAAGTTGACACAGTATAAACTTTGAAACATGTATTCAAACTGCCTTGAATTGTTTTAGTTTTATTAGTTGGATAAAGATCACATAAATAAAAGTGAGAAAGCATTCACCGTTGTCTAATAGACGTAATCCAATACCAGTACACAAAAACATCACATAATGCACTTTAAAAGAAAAATACCTTCTTTTTTTTTTGTCTTACAGTTCAGGTACAATTATCTCCCACAGCAGAGAGGTTATTAAATCCAAGTATATGAAACAACCCAGCAGGCTTAATTTGACCACTCTGAAAAAAAAAGTACAGTAGTTAGTTCCAACATAGATAATAGATCATTTAACAAAGAAAGCTTACTAATTAAAATAGCAGAGGAGATGATAATGAAGTTGCCTGCACAGGGTCAACTGTTGGCTGCTTTGGCTGCTGTTAGAGAATTATGAGCAAAGCAGGCTGCTGTTGTTTTTCCCGTAATAATGGGCATTATTTTCACTTTTATGTGTTCCTCCTACAGAGAAAATAGGCCTGATCTCTCCTTTTGTGGTTGCTCCAACTGTTCACTTCCACCGCCCACACAACGCATTTTCCCAGGCAACAATGTTCCTCCAAAGTTTACACACAATAAATAACGCCGTGCCCAAAGCAGTTAGCAGCGGCCCCGCTCTCCGTTTCCTGGCTGCAGTTGAAATGAAATGGTAATTTTGACTTGAGGAGGATTTCAAAGGGATGGCCTCCACTTTTCATCTTGATGCATACCACGAGCTCGCCGACACATTCACGCTGGGATTTGAAGGGGGAAAAAAAAGCTGAATTTTAAGTTTTTCTAAGAACTTGCTTCTTTTTTTTTTTCTTGTTATCTCCCCACAGATAAAGAGATGTAAGGTTTGCTGAGATCTCTCCCCCAGATGGACAGCATTTATATAAACATCCACCCCCGGTTCAGGCAATGCTTGATTGATGTGTCATTGTCCAAAGATTGTTTCCAGGCATTAGAATGGATAATTCAGCATTTGATGTAGACGTTTTCCTTCAAAGTGCCAAGGGTCAGATGTGGAGTTAGAGCAGAGGTGTCCCATATCTCCCATACTATTTTTGCATCCAAGGCTTCAACAAGCCTGTCTGCCTCTCACCGGGGAGACCGACTGACACTTGAATCATTCTGCTCAAGACGATAGCGCCGTTTCCAAAACTCCATCCGAGCGCTGCCTGAAATACTCTGTTATGCAAATATCTTTGTCTCAAACAAAAGACTGGAAGAGTGTATGGATGTGTCTTGTGCCTGTTTGTTTTCTAGGCCTGCCTACAGTCCGATAGCAAGATTGGAGCGAGACCAAAGACGCAACCAAAGGATTGGGCCAAAGGCGCATTATCTCGGCTACAAGGAGAAAGAAATGGAATTTAAATGTCCAAAACAAGGTGTGTCACACCTCGGCAGCACCAATTTCTTTGTGGCGTCTTGCACTACACAAAATCCCCTCTAAAATCCTTCTTGTCAAAGTCTTATCACGCTCACCCAGTTGGCACAGAGGAACCAAGGGTCTCCTTTTCGGGTCTTGGTTAATCACAATTCATTGTCAGCATGCCAATGGGGAAGAGTCCAGATGACAAAAGCACATTTAAAAAAAAAATCAGTGATGTCTTCATTATCTCCCAGCGCTGCAGCCTGTGTTGAAAGGCCGGGGTTAATTACTGTTGATTAGACGTCAGCGTGCTGGGATGAGGGAGCGTTCGGATCTCACAGAGCGGACCACAGAGACACGAGAGGAAAGGATGAGGTCACGCGCAGACACTGATGGGAAACGAGGGTCAAGTGGTCCTCCTTGGTGGGTTCAGCTGGTTGGGAAGCAGAGAAAGAATGCAGATGAGGCACATGGACGATATGTTTCATGCTGTGTGTGTGGTGGTGTGCTGAGTAGCTTTAAGCTGTTTTATGAGCACCTTATCAGCCGTGACATTCGTCGTACAGAGTGTGGAAAAAAGGGTAGAAGTCTTCAGCCAGGCTAGGCTAATGGCTAGCAAAATAAATCAGTTTATAAAACGTAATTTTTCTCTAAAACAACCTACTGGTGTGAAAAAACAAAACCAATAGCCAAAACTAAACCTATATACTGTACAGGTAGTCCTCGGGTTACGACGGTCTCGAATTACGGCGTTTCGTGGTTACGTCGCATCTCCCATTAAAAAAATAAACAAATAAAATTACTTTTATTTTGAAAAGCCGAGTTACGCATTTCCGGTTTTACGTCATAAATGTAGTGGCGCAGATGCGAAGGAATACGTTACGCATGGACCGAGGTTGACTGCAGAATCAGCGCGAAGCAGTGGAAAAGTACAGGCAGAGACCTTACTGTAAACATTCTGGACCGAGGTTGACGGCGGTTTTACGTCGTAAAAGGAATGGAATACGGCAGATGGACCGAGCTGGATGGCGGTTTTACGTCAGAAACGAATAAAGAATACGGAGGATGGACCGAGGTGGATGGCGGTTTTACGTCAGAAACGAATAAAGAATACGGAGGATGGACCGAGGTGGACGGTGTCACCAGCATCCAAGTAGGCTATTAACTGTTTTTACACTTCATTATGGCTCCCAAATGTATGCTTTTTTTTAATTACCGTACTTTCCACCCGATAAGTCACACCGCCCTATAAGTCGAATCAGTCCAACTATGTCCAATAAAGTGGAAAAATCCATAAACGTGTCACACTGCCGTATACGTCACATCTATTATGCGTCACCGCTGACGTGTCACGTATGTTACGCGTCAGCGGTGACAACCCGGAAATGTGGGACGGTGTTTTGCCCAAAATGGATTGGCTGCGAAATGGCCACAGGAGCGTACACGGTAGGACTTTAACAAGATTAACACTTAAATTTGTTTGCTGAAAATTATAGCAAAGATGTGTCTGAGCTGAACTTTTCCTTAATAAATGCACGTATCGGTCAAATCAGCTGAATTTTAAAAAATAGTTTCGCTACGTCGGTGCTGCGAAGCGTGCACGAGCGAGCGATACGCTTCATTTCTTTAAAATTTAACAAGATAAACACCTTAAAAAATATATATGTTTGCTGACATTATAGCAAAAGTGTTTCTGAGCTGAACTTTTCCTTTAAAAATTAACGTAATGTTCAAATCAGCTGGATTTAAATTGTTTCGCTTTGACGGTCTTCCAAACGTTTGCGCGCGCTGCGAAAATAAATTATAAATAAATCGAATTTTCACTCAAACATCTCCTAAAGCTAATCAGTTGTAAATGTCCATCCAGTGATTTCTTTCTGTAAGTTTCATCAAAATCTGTCTTGTGGTTCATCAGCTATTTTGCATTGCTAACAGTAAAACACTGAGCTAACAGTAGTTCAGAGCTCCAGAGAGCAGGAGGTCGTGCTGCGACAGAGTGAGTCCGACCAGATGAGTCTGTTGTCGGACACATGAGCTGGGAACGGTCGGTCGACCCTAGCGGCCGAAAGTGGTACTGCGCCCCTAGCGGCCGAAAGTGGTACTGCACCATTTTTTTCGTCAGAATGAATGGAAACGGTCATATCTCAGTCAAAAATTGGTCTAAAAATATGGGAAAGAATCCCTAAATATGTTGCTTTGCCGTATAAGTCGCAGGACATGAAAATTAGTTTTAAAAAACTGTGACTTATAGGCCGGAAAATACAGTGTGTAGGATACTGTGTTAGGATAGGCTAAGTGCTTGGTAATACAGTACTGTACATGTATTTGGTACAGTGTGTACGTATATTTCGACTTACGTCAAAAATCGGTTTACGGCGCTGCGTAGGAACGGATCTACGTCGTAAGTCGAGGACTACCTGTACATTTACATGCCATCATTAGTTTAGTTTGACCCTATTTTCTCAGCTGAACATCCATTCATCCTAGCCATTAGCCTCGCCTGGACGAAGACTCCTGTCCTTTTTTCCCCACACTCTGCATCGACTACGATAACTCTTTGGTGCTCCCCAGTTTGTAAATAAGACCGAGTTTGTTGAGGCTTCTTGGACAGACAGGCTTTTGGATGAAAGACAAAACATTTCAACAAAACGGAATCGTCCAGAGGACCTGATTTAACTTTGTTGGATTTTTTACCTGGATTACTGAGCATGACAATTGATGTTTTGAACTACTTTGGCAGCCTCAAATGAGTCGGCGGGGGAGAGGGCAGACTCCAGAAACCATCTTAACACTATTAAACTGGTTGACCCACTGAAGGTGCTATTTATAAGATTGAGTTTGTCGTGGCTCCTTGGACTGATGAAGTCTTTTGGATGAAAGACAAAACATTTCAACAAAAAGAAACAGTCCAGAGGACCTGACTGAACTCTGTTGGGTTTTTCTACCTGGATTATTGAGCATGAATCTGGATACTAACTGGCAAAGCATCCCTTCAAAAATGACTTAACTGTCTCTTTAGGCTGAAAATGTTACCACTTACTGGATATTTGTTCATTTTCTGTTATATTGTGTTTTAAAGCATGAGACAACAGAGGATTACATGTGAGCAATGCGGTCTTGAATATTCTGAACGGTAAAACGTTCTGTTGGGAGAGCATAATATGAAAAATATGCTGGAGGCTGGCTTTGTTTTGTTTCTACCCACAGGAAATGTAAATGTCATAAAAGGTCACAAAATGCACCGCGAATTCAAAAAACCAAATTCAAACGAGGGCAACTGCACACAG
This sequence comes from Garcialebias charrua, assembly GCA_038048925.1. NCBI lineage: Eukaryota > Metazoa > Chordata > Actinopteri > Cyprinodontiformes > Rivulidae > Garcialebias > Garcialebias charrua. The sequence continues at coordinate 17,290 of JBBPBX010030294.1, forward strand.
ATCGAATGGAAGGATTACCAGATGGACCAACAGAGAGCAGGTGAAGCAGGGACTGCAGCAGAAATATTCAGGGCTTTCTAAAGACCTTCCAACATTCATCGCGTGATTACTGTTTTCCTTCTCTGTAGCTAGTCCTGTAGCTAAGGGTTTAAAGGTCCACTGACATGATGTTTGAACTATGCATAAAATTGCTCTAAATATATATGTTGTATCATTCAACTATGTTCGTTTGTACAAACAAACTTATGAATATATTGTATCATTCAACTATGTTCGTTTGTACAAACAAAATGATAAATATATTTAATTTTGATTTAAAAGTGATTTTAAACTTTGCGCCGTGTTTATTCACGGGAAATCCGATTACACGCGAATGCAACATCTGTGACGTAGTATCGGGCAGAGGCAGTCTGCGTCTGTCTGCAGATCGCCTTTTTTTTTACTTGAAAAATGCCGTTACGTTGTGTCGCATTTGGGTGTTCTAATATCATCAGTGAACAAGTGAGCCTTTTCACTTTCCCAAAAGAAGAAATACTTCGTCAAGAATGGAATAAATAAAGCTGCCCCCCCCTCGGAGCTCCCTCGCTTCCTGAAAAGGTAAGACTCAAATAAATACGGGTGCAGACCTAAATTAGAACCTGCTGTTTCTTGTTCATCTAACTTTCTGCTTCCCAAACTGAAGACAAATCGCTCAAATCTTCACTTAGATTGATAAATTAGTCTGGTTTTAAATTGTCTGCCATTAATATGTAAAAGCATACCAGAGCCCTCTGCCCGTCACCGATGTTGCATTTGCGTGTAATCGGATTTCCCGTGAATAAACACGGCGCAAAGTTTAAAATCACTTTAAAGGGGACCACAGATGCAAAATTCACTTTTTAATGTTTTTGTACTCAACTTTGGGTATTTACTTCATAAAAAAACAGTCCTAAGGCCAAAAAAATGCACCCAGTGGTTTATTTACTATAAGTATATTTATTTATCTTAGATAGAAACGGCCCGATTGCACTTCCTGCGGTTTGTTACGTCACAAACCGCAGCCACAACCCACAGCCACAACCCATCCCAACCTTTGTCCCGCCCCCGTCACCTAGCAACCCCTGGTAATGCTCCACCCACGCGGTTCCTGAGTTCATCTCAGCCTGCACACTAGGTGGCGGTATGCACCTAACAGTTGTTTGCGATCCGCCATAAATCAAATGGAGAAGAAGAAGAATAGTTCATCTCAGCAGAATGGCTCCTAAAGTTAAATGTTGCGTTGTTGGCTGCATTACACAACATGTGTTGATACACACTCTTCCAGTCTCAGAGAGCAGAGATGCGTGGCTTAATTTTATTTTTAATGGCAATGTCCAGGCGACATTACCGTAGAAGAATTACACTTCTTATACGATGAAGGACTACTTTCGTACAACTGCCAGTTTGGTTGAGTGGTTAGCGCGCTCGAACGCCACTCGGGAGACCTGGGTTCGCATCTTGTCCATGATCTTTTTTTTTCCCCCCCCTTTTTTTTTTAAACTCCTGGCGCAGATAATGGAGCACTAAGCAGATTTAAAATTGATAGTTTTCAGATGGGAACAGATGTGTGCATGTTTGTGTGAGTGTGTGTGTGTGTGTTTGTGTGTCGGGCCAGCACGGCTCCTCGGAGAAACACAGATAAAAAGATAACCCCGCTGTGAGTGTGTGTGTGTGTGTGTGTGTGTGAACTTCAAAACAGTTTTAATTGTGCCTAATCCTGGACTCAGATGATTTCTACCGTATTTTTTGGCGTATAAGTCACAGTTTTTGTGCCTAATTTGCATGTCTTGCGACTTATCTGGCGAAGTGACGTATTTATGGATTTTCCCCCCATATTTTTAGACCAATTTTTGGCTGAGATATGACCGTTTCCATTCATTCTGACTGAAAAAAAGGAGCAGTACCACTTTCGCTAAAGGGCCCTCTAGGCTTTTGACGACTACTGGTGTACTTGTATGTTTACGGATATTTTAGGGCAAAAAAAAAAAGGCCTGCTGGATGGACAGCGTGTGTGCGCACATCATGCTGCAATTTAAAGATAAAATTAAAGTGTTTAACTCTATTCCTGCATCATCCTGGGAGGCTTGACCAAGCTTCATAGCAGCTCTGCGCCGCCTTTGGGAGGAGTGATGGTGGACGTAGAGCTACAGCTTCATGGCTACAGGACGGATGTGCCACGCGACGTTCCAGCAGTTCCTCTGATGGATGGATAAAACGTGGACCTCAGTCAGTAAAGAATCCATCCAATCGGGGTTCAGAAAGGCCAGGATGTTTTCTGGACGTGGAGGAGGAAGAGGAGGCAGCTGCATCAACTACCTGTTACCTCAGGAGTTGGCAGAACTCTTCACCAGCGACACAGAGGATGAAGAATTCAACGGGTTTGAATAAAAAATATAAAATAAATAGGTGTTTCTGTCATCATTATGGGCGGGTGAGCGTGTAGTAATTTTAAATCCGCTTTATTTCGTCTGCTTCATTTGACCAGGTTTTAACCGTCAAAGTGCATTTATTAAGAAAAGTTCACGTGAGACACACTTTTACTATAATGTCAGCAAACAAATATATTTTTTATGTGTTTATCTTGTTTATTTTTAAAGAAATGCAGCATTTTCGCTTGTTGCATGTCCACGCTTCACAGAACTGAGACAATGACACTACTGTATTATTTTTTTTAATTCAGCTGATTTGAACATTACGTTAATTTATTAAGTAAAAGTTCAGCCCAGACACACTTTGCTATAATTTTCACTAACAAACAATTGTTTTTAAGTGTTAATCTTGTTAAAGTCCTTCCGTGCACGCTCCCGTGGCCATTTGGCAGCCAATCCATTTTTGGCAAAACACCGGCCCACATTTCCGGGTTGTCAGCGGTGCCGCATAATAGATGCGACTTATAAGGCGGTGTGACGTGTACGGTGGAAAATACGGTAATGAGAAGATGCTCCATCTGGGATTACTGAACTCTCAGGATTACATCTCATCCGTGTCTCGGTGCACCATTAAACAAATAGAAACCATGACATGCACTTTATGTGTGTGAGGTGAACACGTGCGCTCCCCTACACACGAAGCTGCTCTTGTCTACTGAACCTCTGAGTGTGGATTTCAGTAGTTCTGATGTAGGTCAGCATCAAATCCTGTGCCTCCATCTTGGAAGGTGGAAACTCTGTTGAGCATCTGAGGAGACGACGGAGCAGAGCTTCTTCCAGGTGCTGCTTTTATTTTATTTTTTTACAGTAGTCATCCTGACACAGCGTGACTGTGATTTTTACAGAAAACCTCCGAGCAGATACTCGTGCACACGCACACACACACACACACACACTTCTGGAGCACAACGCGTGCAGACAGCCAGGCTCTGTCCACATGAGAACAGCGTGTGTGCAGAAGTTTGTTTTAGGCTCGCCTCCTCACAGAAACAGTTTTAGGAGCCACTAAACAATGTTGTTGTCTCCTCGCAGGAAGAGCCTGAACAAACAACCACTACTTTAACCTTTGACCCCAGCCACGACTGACGTGACATTAGTGACAGGTTACACGCTTTTAACAATAAAATTACTGTACGTTGTTGAAACATGATGGAGTATTTGGAACCAGCATCCGTACACTGACAATGTGAGGTTTTAAGCCCCGCCTACTTCCCTGCACATGGCATCACATGACCTTTCTAAAATAACTTCTTACTGTTCAAAATGAGTAATTAGAAGATAAAGCAGCAAAATGAAAACTAATCATCCATTCATCCATCCAACCATCTATCTATCCAACCATCTATCTATCCAATCATCTTTCTATCATCCATCCATACATACGTACAGGCAGTACATCCATCCATACATTAATCCATCCAACATCCATCCATCCATCCAACCAACCATCCATCCACTCATCCATCTATCTATCCAATCATCTTTCTATCATCCATACATACATACATACATACATCCATACATTAATCCATCCATCCATCCAACCATCCATACACTCATCCATCTATCTATCCAATCATCTTTCTATCATCCATCCATACATCCATACATTCATACATCCAACATCCATCCATCCATCTATCAACTCATCTTTCTACCATCCATCCATCCATACATCCATACATCCATACATCCATACATCCATACATTCATCCATCCAACATCCATCCATTCATCCATCCATCTATCCACTCATCTTTCTATCATCCATCCATCCATCCATCCATCCAACATCCATCCATCCATCTATCCACTCATCTTTCTATCATCCTTCCATCCATTATCCATCCATCCACTCATCTATCCAGCCACCCGTCCATCCAATCATTCATTCATCATCCATCCATCCACCCACCCATTCATTCAGTCATCCATCCATCCACTCATTCATCCATCCATCTATCCATCCATACATTCATCCATCCAACATCCATCCATCCATCCATCCATCTATCCACTCATCTTTCTATCATCCATCCATCCATCCATCCAACCATACATACATACATACATACATACATACATACATACATACATACATACATACATACATACATACATACATACATACATACATACATACATACATACATACATACATACATACATACATACATACATGCAATCATCCATCCAACATCCATCCATCCATCTATCCACTCATCTTTCTATCATCCATCCATCCATCCATCCATCTATCCACTCATCTTTCTATCATCCATCCATCCATCCATCCATTCATCCATCCAACATCCATCCATCCATCTATCCACTCATCTTTCTATCATCCTTCCATCCATTATCCATCCATCCACTCATCTATCCAGCCACCCGTCCATCCAATCATTCATTCATCATCCATCCATCCACCCACCCATTCATTCAGTCATCCATCCATCCACTCATTCATCCATCCATCTATCCATCCATACATTCATCCATCCAACATCCATCCATCCATCTATCCACTCATCTTTCTATCATCCATCCATCCATACATACATTCATCCATCCAACATCCATCTATCCACTCATCTTTCTATCATCCATCCATCCATACATCCATACATCCATCCATACATACATACATTCATCCATCCAACATCCATCCATCCATCTATCCACTCATCTTTCTATCATCCATCCATCCATCCATCCATACATACATTCATCCATCCATCTATCCACTCATCTTTCTATCATCCATCCATCCATCCATCCATCCATCCATACATACCTACATTCATCCATTCAACATCCATCCATCCATCTATCCACTCATCTTTCTATCATCCATCCATCCATCCATCCATCCAACATCCATCCATCCATCTATCCACTCATCTTTCTATCACCCATCCATCCATTCATCCATCCAACATCCATCCATCCATCCATCCATCTATCCACTCATCTTTCTATCATCCTTCCATCCATTATCTATCCATCCACTCATCTTTTCATCCATCCACCCATCCATCCAACCATTCATTCATCCATCCATCCATCCACCCATTCATTCAGTCATCCATCCATCCACTCATTCATCCATCCATCCATCCATCCATCCATTCATCCATCCAACATCCATCCATCCAGCCATCCATCTATCCACTCATCTTTCTATCATCCTTCCATCCATTATCTATCCATCCACTCATCTATTTATCCATCCACCCATCCATCCAATCATTCATTCATCCATCCATCCATCCACCCATTCATTCAGTCATCCATCCATCCACTCATTCATCCATCCATCCATCCATTCATCCATCCAACATCCATCCATCCATCCATCCATCTATCCACTCATCTTTCTATCATCCTTCCATCCATTATCCATCCATCCACTCATCTGTCCAACATCCATCCATCCATCTATCCACTCATCTTTCTATCATCCTTCCATCCATTATCCATCCATCCATTCATCTATCCTTCCATCCACCTATACATCCATGCAATCATTCATTCATCCATCCATCCATCCACTCATCCATCCATCCATCAATCCACCCATTCATTCAGCCATCCATCCACTCATTCATCCATCCATCCATCCATCCACTCATACATACATCCATTCATCCACCCACCCATCCATCCATCCATCCATCCAACCATTCGTCCATCCATCTATCCATCCATCCACCCACTCATCCATCCATCCACCCATTCATTCAGCCATCCATCCATCCACTCATTCATCCATCCACTCATCCATCCATTCATCCACTCATCCATCCATCATCCATCATCCATCATTTACTCATCCACCAATCATCCACTCATCTATCCATCCACCCATCCATCCATCCATCCATCCATCCAATCATTCATTCATCCATTGATCCATCTATCCATCCATCCAACCATCCATCCACTCATCTATCTATCTATCTATCTATCAATCATCTTTCTACCATACATCCATCATCCATCCATCCATCCATCCATCCATCCATTCATCCATCCAACATCCATCCATCTATCCACTCACCTTTCTATCATCCATCCATCCATCCATCCATTCATCCATCTAATCATTCATTCATCCATCAATCCATCCACCCATTCATTCAGTCATCCATCCATCCACTCATTCATCCATCCATCCATCCAACATCCATCCATCCATTATCTATCCATCCACTCATCTATTCATCCATCAACCCATCCATCCAACCATTCATTCATCCATCCATCCATCCATCCACCCATTCATTCAGTCATCCATCCATCCACTCATTCATCCATCCATCCATTCATCCATCCAAAATCCATCCATCCATCCATCTATCCACTCATCTTTCTATCATCCTTCCATCCATTATCCATCCATCCATTCATCTATCCAACATCCATCCATCCATCTATCCACTCATCTTTCTATCATCCTTCCATCCATTATCCATCCATCCATTCATCTATCCTTCCATCCACCTATCCATCCATTCAATCATTCATTCATCCATCCATCCATCCATCCACTCATCCATCCATCCATCCATCCACCCTTTCATTCAGCCATCCATCCATCCATTCATCCATCCATCCACTCATACATCCATTCATCCACCCATCCAGCCAACCATTCATCCATCCATCCATCCATCCATCCATTCATCCATCCATCCACCCAACCATTCATCCATCCATCTATCCATCCATCCACTCATCCATCCATCCACCCATTCATTCAGCCATCCATCCATCCACTCATCCATCCATTCATCCACTCATCCATCCATCATCCATCATTTACTCATCCATCAATCATCCACTCATCTATCCATCCATCCACCCATCCATCCATCCATCATCATTC
>JBBPBX010030294.1:24710-35281 GCA_038048925.1 Garcialebias charrua
TATCTATCTATCATCTATCTATCTATCTATCTATCTATCTATCTATCTATCTATCTATCTATCTATCTATCTATCTATCTATCTATCTATCTATCTATCTATCTATCTATCTATCTATCTATCTATCCATCTATCTATCATCTTTCTACCATACATCCATCATCCATCCATCCATTCATCCATCCAACATCCATACATCTATCCACTCATATTTCTATCATCCATCCATCCATCCATCCATCCATTCATTCATTCATCCATCCAATCATTCCTTCATCCATCCACCCATTCATTCAGCCATCCATCCACTCATTCATCCATCCATCTACTCATCCATCCATTCATCCACCCATCCACTTATTCATCCATCCACCCATCCATCCACTCATCCATCCATTCATCCACCCATCCATCCATCCATCCATCCATCCATCCATCCAATCATTCAATCATCCATCCATCTATCCATCCACCCATCCATCTACCCATCCATCCACTCATCCATCCATCCACCCACCCATTCATTCAGCCATCCATCCATCCATCCATCCACTCATCCATCCATCCATCATCCATCCATCCATCCACTCATCCATCCATCCATCCATCCATCAATCATCTACTCATCCATCAATCATCCACTCATCCATCCATCCACTCATCCTTCTAATCATCCATCCATCTACTGTACTCATCCTTCTATCTATCCATCCATCCATCCACCCATCCATCCATCCATCCATCCATCCATCTTCTTTACTTGCTTTTCCTCTCCGGGTCACAGGAAGCTGGTGTCTGTCTCCAGCAGTTATCGTGTGAGAGGCGGGGGACACCCTGGACAGGTCCCATGTCCACCACATGGACACACAGAGACAAATGAAACAAACCATTCACACTCCCAGTCACATGTAGGGATCATTTAGATTCACCAGTTAACTGAACATGCTCGTTTTTGGTCTGTAGGAGGAAACAAGAGTACCAGGAGGAGAATATTCAGGCATGCACGGGGAGAACTTATAAACTCCACCCAGAAAGCCCAAGGGCTTGGAGTCAATCCTGCAACCTTCTTGCTGTGAGGCGGCGGCAAATTATCTGAGGTGTTTTTTTTTTTTTACCAACAGCAATGTCCTGCGACTTTAACTGGAGAAGCTGGAACCAGCAGACAGGGGAGCTGGTCCACCTCTTCCTGTGTTCTGGTCTCAGGTCTACTATCTTAACGATCTCTCAGGTTTTTGCTCCTGCTCTATTCAAGGCCATGATATTGTTACATCGCCACCTTCAGGCCTGGCATAGCTACTACAGCGTTTGTGTTGTTTCCTGTTTCTGTTTGGCTGAAAACATTTCTAGAAATGGTGATAACGTCCTTTTAGGAAAGACAACATCTCCGTGTGGACAGGGCCTCCGACCACCCGCTTCGGATGTTATCAACCATAAAATGGCCCTCATCAGTTATTATCATCCCCATACGTAGCGGTCAGACTGCCCCACCTGTACCTCCTAGGAGGTTTAAAGGTACGTTGTCACCGTTACAAGCGATGACAGCAGGCTCCGTCTTTAGCTACGTGTTAAAGTTTAGAGTAAAGGGTCTGGCGTTAGGTTTAGGGTCTTGGTTAAGTTTAGGGTTGGTCCTCTGGGTCAGGTTTAAGGTTAGGTTTAGGAAAACGGTTACATAAGCTGAAAAAAACAAAAGCACAACACTTCCGGATTTACGGAAACACGCCTACTCACAGAGATTATAACGCTGATAACGTTCTTTTAAACATGCTAGGAGGTAGATTGGACAGTTTCGCCGCTGTTTATGGGGATGATAACAGATGATAACGCCCATGGACTGACAACATCCGAACCCGCTGCTCCGACTGATGGTGAGAAGTGACTCATTGCTCCTGGGTGGCCTTTATAAAGACGAGGACGTGAGGGAATAAAATCTGCTCCACTGCGTCGGTTGGGGGAGTTTATTACCTTCTTCTTTGTAGAAGTGGAATGTTTGTGGCGGAGGACGACTTTTCTCCTTTCTATGTTTAGCACCGATTATAGAGAGCTGCCTTAATGACGATGAGTCAGAGCTGAAGCTTTAGGAACCTCCTCCTCAGCTGCACTATGCTCTCATCAGCTGTGTTTGGTAAAGAGTCATGCTTTTTTTTTTTTTACAGGAGCACACCTCTTCTTTGTTGTGGTCAGCCAGGAAAAGGCGGACGGAGGACGTTTGAAACGAACGGATAAAAAGAGTTATCCTCCGTTTCCAAACCAATTTCCTTCACAGTTGCCAATTCAAGGACCAGGAAAGAAAACAAAAGAAGAAGAAAAAAACAAAAAACCCGTTGCTTCATCTCAGAGTCTTCCTCCATCTTCCTCCGTTTGTTTCATGTGGTTTCAGGAACAACAGTGTACTTTCGGAGTGATGGGCCTTTGATGTTTTTTGCATTCACCAAGCCGTCTTAAACCAGAGGAGAAAAGAGAGGGCGAGAAAGACACAGGAGATTCTGTGGTGTGCTCTTTTTTTTTCTTCTTCTTCTCCACATCTCTTCCTCGCTCACTGGCAAGGCATCTGACATCTCGAGGCAAAAGACAAATTCGGTTTCGGCTGTTAAGTCGTCAGTCAAAGCTTCGTAAGACTTTGCTCTCTCTTTGGTTGTTCCTCTCCCTCGCGCTGCTTCATTTCCATGGATGTGGTATTGTGAGGGCCGCTTACATGCTTTCTAAACAATATCAGTTCACCCCCCTCCACCTCCACTGTGGGCTTCCTCCCTGCCAGGAGCCTCCTCATGCCAGCACATCCTTTAGAGAACCTTGAACCAACAACAAACACACTGCTGAACAAACAAACAAACAAACAAACAAACAGGCCTACGTGTAATTAAAGTATGTCTAATAGTGTTATGTGTCCCTTGGGGGGGTGGGGGGTGAAGAGCTATTTTAATACCAGAACAGAAACTTGACTGGAGAAAAAGGATCCCAAACAACCTCTGAGTTTCAGCTTTTTCTGTTGTTTCTGGTCCAACGTTACTTTTGTTGAAGTTGTCGCCAAAATCTGTGGAAAAGAACTTTGTATTCACAGAACTGTTGGAGGAATATTAGTTTTATGACTTTCTGTGATGCTGGGACAAATTTACAGAGTGGAATTCCAAACGGGCGACACGATGGTGCAGTTGGTAGACTCAAAGTCAAAGTCAACTGTGAGTGTTACCTGAGGTAGTACTCGACATTTCAACAATGAGAAAAAGGTTTAAATGTTAAATTAAATGTTATGTCACTGTGCTAGAGGAACTTACTGTGTTCACAAAGATGTCCAAGGGCTCTTATCGGATTTGTAAATGATTTATTTCAGAGTTTTAACGTCAATGTAAGTGTGTGTGTTTTAATATAGAAGTTATGAGCTACTGTGTCAAGTCAGAGATGAGTCTTTTCCCAATAACTCAGTGAATCTTTCATTCATTCAACCTTTATTTAGTCAGGTAAATCTTATTGAGCCTCGAGGGCTCATTTACGAAAGCGACCTGCTAATCTGGTAAACGTCAGATGTCCCACCAGCCTTGAACGCAGCATTCCCTTTGTGAATCTGGAGTAGAGCTGTCATTTCTGAAGCCATGATAATGTGATGGATAGGCGGGCCTGGTCGGTGTTGGGCTTTTGATTGCTTCAGAGGATCAGCTGCAATCCAATTATATGACAACATGGCTTGCCATACTTTCACCAGCCGCACACTGCCATTTCACTGTGAGCTGACTGGCCTTGAGGTAAAATAAAGTTCAGTTAAGCTTCAGATGGGGCTGTACTGTCAGGCAGCCCACCATCGCCCAAATGGACGTTCATTCAGCCACTGCTCTCAGCGGACGCACACAGCCGACGAACCAAATAGGTGACATCACAAAGCGGAGATGTCAGAGCGGTCCACGTCTAAATAAATCAGAATGCATGCAGAAACAGGGTTTTAATGCTCTTTGACAGGCCATGAAAGGACAAACACTTGTGCGTCACCACAGTAAAGTTACTGTATTTTTCACCCTACAAGTCACATTTTTTGCATAATTTGCATGCCTTGTGACTTATACGCCAAAGTGAGATATTCATGGATTTTTCCCATATTCACAAATCATTTTCCAGGTCTCTCTTGTAAATGAGTCCTCGGGCTCAATGGGATTAACCTGCCTAAATAAAGGTTGAATTAATTTTTTGGCTGAGATATGACCGTTTTCATTCATTCTGACTGAAAATATTTAACACTAACATTTTCTGCCGCTAGATGGCACTCAACTAGTATGGCATGCCGTTGTATCATGTAATAGATAAAAGTGTCAATTAATGACACAATCGGCCAGCCATGGTCTGCCACTTTCGTTCTGCTTGCTGCTTGGAGCAGCCGTCAAATCAGCTTCATTTCACTGCACCGCCCCAGTGAAATGAAGCTCATTTGACAGTCAAAGTGCATTTATTAAGCAAAAGTTAGACTGAGACGCACGTTTACTATAATGTAGAGCAAACAAACAATAGTTTTTAAGTGTTAATCTTGTTAAATTCTTGTTAAAGTCCTCTCGTGCATGCTTTTGTGGCTGTCATTTGACAGCCAGACGATTTTTGGCACAACACCGGCCCACGTTTCCGGGTTGTCAGCAGTGACGCATAATAGATGCGACGTATACGGCAAAGCAACATATTTATGCATTTCCCCTCTTTATTAGACATATTTGGACTGATGCGACTTACAGGACGGTGTGACGTGTACGACGGAAAATACGGTAGTTTAACGTTGAACATTCGAGCTCCGTGGCTTCGGCGGTGCTTTCATCTCATTCAATCCGATGCAGGCAGTCTGATTTCTGTCAGTTAAACTCAAAGGAGAGGAAGACACCGCTGAAGCCACGGAGCTCGAATGTCCAACGTAAAACTCATTTTACCATGGTCCCCTCATCCAACGACCGTTAATATGTATAAGCAGTCAAACCTTAATTAAAAATGTCTGTTTTTTTTTGAGGTTCTGACCTGTAGTTACTGTTAAAGGGGACCACAGATGCAAAATTCACTTTTTAATGTTTTTTTTACTCAACTTTGGGTATTTACTTCATAAAAAAACAGTCCTTGTGCCAAAAAAATGCACCCAGTGGTTTATTTACTCTAAGTAGATTTATTTATTTTTGATAAATACACCTGGATTCACACTTCCTGCAGTTATTGACGTCACAAGCCGTAGCCAATCACCTCAAACCTGAGTCCAGCCCCTCACCTAGCAACCCCTGGTTAGGCTCAACCCACTTCTGTATTAAACACATGACTGTTGTTTTTCATGATTTCATCTCATCTTTTGTTTATATGTTCTTAATTTCATGTGTACAGCACTTTGTTGCAGCTGTGGTTTTTTTAAATGGCTTTATAAATAAAGTATAATTGTTATTTTTATATTTTAGTTCAATTTTTAGTGTATTTGCGATCGCTCCCAACGCGCAGCCGTCAAAAATTAAACGAGCGGACCCCCGGCGTAGGGACCAGCGGCAACGGGACCCTCTTCTGGCGGATGGAGCGGAGCTTCAATTGTACAGCCTCGCTGCAGCCTCGCAGCAGCGAGGACCTTCTCCTTACTGATTAATTTACGGGAGACACTTGGTGAACTTTGTGTTGTCTTGACTGGAACAGCGATAACTCCCAAAATCTCCGCGTGCAACGAGCGGAGCTGGCGAACACCGGAAGAGGAACAAGCTAACATTAGCTTCGGATTCGGGTGGTCTCATGCTAAAAGGAGCAGCTAATTGCGGCGCGCTCAGACGGGTTTCGGTAAGTTATCTTAAGCTAGCACTAACAGTAAGTCAAATGAGTAATAAAAAAAGAGCTAATTTTAAAACAACAACACATTACAGATACTGGCTGTTACAGAGGGCGTAAACAGATCGTTGAAGGGCGTGGACTTCAAGAAACCGGTCGTTCAAAACGAAAGTTAAAAATGGCAGAATTAAAAAGGGTATAATTAATTATCTAAGAATTATTTTGTGTATTAAAATGAATTAATATTGTCAAGATAGCACACAGACATAACATAAAATTTTTAAATACCTATATGTGGTCTCCTTTAATTTGTCGGGTCGGGTTCAGAAATGATGGATGGGGCCCGGTCAGATTGGATTTTTTGGGGGGCCCGAATGCAACTCTAATCTGGAGGGGTACGGAAGTCTTAAAAGTCACAGTCACAGGCAAGTTGATCCGTCTGCAGCAGGTGATTTGTGCACGTACACGTGACAGTTTGCATATGCAGAATATTCCTACTTGTGCAGTTTGAAAAATGCATTAAAAAAACTTGTGGTACGCCTCTGGATCTTATTGTACGCATACAAATCTTGTTGTACGCTCGCATGCGTGCGTTTGAGACTAATTTATCTTCACACTTTTGTTTACAAGAGGATCCAACTTTCTTGGCAACACGTGTCTGCAGTAATTGTTTGAAGACGAAGGTTTCTGCCTGGACGCTCACCGTGCACGACGCAGTTGAAAAGGAAAACCCGAAGCGCCTTAAAACCCTCATCCCTCCCAGCTTTCCGTCCATCGCCTTGACAACGACGCGTCTAATCTGAGTGCCTGTAAACGTTGGCTTCACCTCCACCGCGCACCGAGAGGAGAAAATGAAAGAGCAGATGAAACGGCGAGCATCAGAGCCGTCGTCGGCGCCTGCAGAATGCAAAGTGTGATCAGCTGAACCCGATCCTCGGCTCCGCTGTCCTTCCCACGGGCAAAGTTACCCTTTGAACCCAACACACAAACAAAACAATAATGATGCTGACAAGAACTTTGTAGGTGGTGCAGGAACATCGGGACGACACAAGGATAACGTCTTACTGCCAACTGTGTGATGCGTCGAATAGAGATGAAAGAAACGTCTAGATTATGTTTTAATCCAACCTCGTTAATGAAGTTAAGTGCAACCTGATGCAATACTGTGAATTCCCATGAAATGTGTTGAATGTACGTGCTGAGGATGACTCTCAGCTACTACCACACCAAGTTTTGGCTCAAAATCTGTAGTTAGAGCCATGTATGTGTTGGCTAAAGTCAATAAGCTGTGGTGGCCATCTTGAATTGGTTCGACCAACAGTTAATCAGTTATTGATTTACTTTCTGAGTCTTTCATTAGGTTTTGTCCAGTGGTGCATGGGATATTATGCTAACAGACCAACGCAGATGACGGCAATGTTTAATTGCAAAGTTTTAAAAAGATCTCATGTTATCAGAAATTTCTCAGAGTATATGTTGGAAATGACTCTCTTCTACTGCCGTACCAAATTTTCGCTCAACATCTGTGGAAATAGCTTATCCGTAGCTATTTTTGTGTTTGAAAAAGTTAACCCATCTATTTAAATTAGACTTACATTACAATAGACATTAGTAAATGTCAATTGAAAGATTGTTTTCTGAGAGTTTTAATAATATCCACTGAGTGGCTAACGAGATATTTTGCTAAAAGACATACCGTATTTGCTGGCCTATAAGTCACAGTTTTTTTTAACAAATTTTCATGTCCTGCGACTTATGGGGCGAAGCAACATATTTATGGGTTTTTTCCCATATTTTTTAGACAAACTTTTGGCTGAGATATGACAGTTTCCATTCATTCTGACGAAAAAAATGGAGCAGTACCACTTTTGGCCGCTAGGGTCCACCAACCGTTCCCAGCTCATGTGTCCGAAAAAAGCCTCCTCTGCTCGGACTCACTCTGTCGCAGCCCGGCCTCCTGAACTCTGGAGGTAGGTCTGAACTAGTGTTTGTTAGCAAAATATCTCAAGAACCACATGACAGATTTTGATGAAACTTACAGAAAGTAATCACTGGATGGATATTTACAACCTATTAGCTGTAGGAGATGTTTGAGCTAAAATTCGATTTATTTATAATTTATTTTCATGACCGTTTGGAAGACGTCAAAGCGAAACAATTTAAATCCAGCAGATTTGACCATTACGTGAATTTATTAAGGAACGGTTAAGCTCAGAAACACTTTTGCTATAATGTCAGCAAACAAATATATTTTTTAAGTTTTTATCTTGCTAAATTTTAAAGAAAATGCTGCGGTCCCACCCACGCGGGTGCACGTAGCGAAACAACTTTCTAAATCCAGCTGATTTGACAATTTCGTGAATTTAATAAGGAAAGGTTAAGCTAAGACACATCTTTGCTATAATTTTCAGCAAACAAATAGTTGTTTTTACCGTATTAATCTTGTTAAAGTCTTTCTGTGCACCAGAGGTGGGACCAAGTAACTGTGTTGCAAGTCAGAGTCAAGTCTCAAGTCTTTCACCTCAAGTCCTAGTCAAGTCTCAAGTCAAGACGATCCAAGTCAAGTTAAGTCTCAAGTCAGGAACTTTTAATTTCAAGTCATTTCGAGTCGTTCTCTCCCCGCCCCCTTTTTTATCATTTGCAATTATACATAAAATGTAAATAATAGACCATTTGTTCTTTTTAAAATCTGTATTGATCTCAAATGATAGAACATGTGCAGCTGAACACAAGGTATAAAAAACATTTTTTAATTGGACTTCTTTATTCTGCAGTTCTGCTAATCTTAACATTCAATGAAAAAGACGAAAATGCTGACATTTCCACAGCACAATGCAAAGAACCATAACAGCATTTTTTTCCGTCTGTTCTCTTACATGGTCACTGAGTGAACATGTGTATGTGTCTATGTGTGGGTGACGCAAGACAAACAAAACAAATATAAATAAACAATTAACAGAAATCTGCAATTGAGGATACTGTATTTCAGTTAACTATTCTGCGTTGCATTTGCAAAAGACCAAACTGGCCAAAAGTCTGTCTGTCATTTGTGCACGATGAGGACGTAAAATTATGCCACCACAGCTGAAGACGCGCTCCACTGGAGCACTGCAAGCAGGCATGCCAAAACTCTGGTGGTCACATTAAAGAGTGAAGGAAGAGTGTGCATGTTCATTGCCCAGAACAAGAGGGCATTCTGTCCATCAGCAATATGGAGGTAATGACTTAGCTGTAGTGCTGGACAGGTCTGGACATCCTTCTTCTGTCTCTTGCAGTAAGCAGCAAACAGTCCTCCATCTTCACAGTCCTTTTGATATTTATCACCAGGAGTCACGTGTTGCGCTGACTTTGCAAGATCTGCAGCATTTTCCAGGATCAGCTCTGACAAAACATCAAATTAAAAGCGGCAAAAGAGCCCTTATTATAATTTTAGACAGTAAATAAATAAAAACACAGAAAATGTACACCAAATACAGTCTTTACCTTTAACTTGTTGTGTCACCTCTGTCTTCGTGTCTTCACTTCCCAACACATGGTGTTCGACCCACAACAGAGAAAACGCTGGATCCAAAGCAGCTGCTTTGAGGTACACTGGATCTGAAAAAGGTGCTGTAATCCCTTCTTCTGCTCTTGCCATTCGCACACTGATAAAGATTCCAAGAAATCTTTTGTTCAAAGATACCTGGAGACTCCTGACCAGACCATTCAAATGTCTAAATCCTTTTACAGTAATTTGATTGGTTGTGCTGCAGCTATGCACACATACATACAGAGTGTGGAAAAACAGATGCCCGGTCTGCGCCTGTTAATACGGAATGAGTGAAATTAATTAATGGGGCCACTTTATAACGTGTTTTACATTTTTTGACTTGACTAAAATTCATTCAACCTTTATTTTATACAGGCTATCCTCGTTGAGCCATGGGGACTCATTTACAAGAGGGACCTGTTTCACTCCAGGGTCAATTTAGAGTTACCAATCAGCCAGGGACGGAGTGGGACAACTTTTCAGCCCGGGAGTTTAATGGCCAAGAGTGGCCCATTTTTTCACATTTTAAAAATATTTGGCAAAAATGTAGCCTATAATATTTTTTTAATTGCAATACAATCAACAACTTTTTTTGGTTATAATTTTTAGTTACATTTTGTTACAATTCAGCAAATCAGGTGGGAAAAAAACTAAATTAGTTGACTTAAAAAACAGAAAAGATAAGTCAATTCTTTGTTGCTCTTTCCATATCAGACTCAAAGATTACTGAAAAACTCAAAACGTAATTTTGTTGGCTTGAACGTTGGCCAGCTGTCATGAGAAGTTTGCACTAAATACAGTGACAAAAAGATAAACCATAAAACTATTTTACATTTAAAATATTAAATTTGAGGCCAGATAAAATGTCAATGAGACCAGATTTGGCCCATGGGCCTCGAGTTTGACATGTGATCTACAGCATCAGTAAGCGCCTAAGAAGTGCACTAGTTTCTGCCACCATATTTGTTACTTTGTCAATGTCAATGGACATAAGAAGTTCTTTCTCTGTGGACATCAGCATAAATGCCTCCAAATGCTCCTGGTTAAGTGTGCTTCGTAGTCTATTCAAAAAAGGCGTTCAATACAGAACAACTGGACTTTATTTGTAACAAACAAGACGTTTCACTTCTCATCCGAGAAGCTTTATCAATTGGGTTTGCAGACAGTCAAGGGAAGCAGTTATAACAGGACAAGCCATTGACATGCACCAACATATTTAAATTGGAAACTAACACCCCCCACATACTTGGGATAACACGTACCTGTGACCCATTCAAAGTATGGGAAT
>JBBPBX010030295.1:6260-35280 GCA_038048925.1 Garcialebias charrua
AGAAAAATCTTAAAGAGTTTTGCAAGCAACAGCAACAACAGATTCAACTACTCCAGCAGCAGAGCAACAAGAAAGTCAAACAGGTAATGGCTTCTTCTCACTTCCATTCAGCTCTGGGGCCTAATCCTGGCCCTCAAACTGATTTTAACAAACGGATGCCTGATCTGAATCTAAGGCCCTGTTTACACGGACACTGTGGGGGGGAAACGGATGTTTTGGGTATGTTAATTAGGTGAAAAGTTTTGCGTTGACACGGATCTGCTCAAATTTCCCCCTCCCTCATGCCCCCCCTCACCCACTGCGCATGCGTGCTACTGAACCTTCACCCACTGCACATGCGTGCTACCTCACTGCTGTCTGTCTACTGTGTTCTTCTGGGCTAAACGTTGAGCTAACAACAACTTAACATCAAGTTAAAGCTGGATTTTGGATAAGAGTCGACAGATTTGACACCAAGTGGGTCCCGTTTCATCTAACAAGCTGCACACCAGACGCTGAGTGGACTGTGGACCAGAACCCGAGTGACGATGAGGATGATGTCGGACTTTCCTCCGTGATAAACAGCTGACTTACAGCAGGTAAATCAACGTTCTTAATATAATGTTTGCTTGTGTTTAATTTGATCACACAACAACGTAGTTTTTATTTATTTATTTATTTATTTCTGCCAGGTGGAGAAGCTGTAGTTCCAACAAACAGGCAGACCGGTTCGGATGGGTCCAGATGAACACACAGCAAGAGTCCAGTTCATTAACGTAGTTACAGTTCGGTTCACGTGTTTTAATAGTGTTCAGTTTAATTCTCAGTGTTTGTGTTACGTAAAGTTTGTGGTGCTGAATAAATAAATAAATAAAAAATAAACCTGGTGTCTTCATTTTCACAGCACGTTACGCACTGTTTAAAAAATGTAACGAGTCCAGATAGATACTGTAGTTCAGATAAATTTACATCTCCCACGCCAACATAAATACTGTTTATTATTGTTAAACTGTTATATTTTGCAGCGTGACACGTGAAAATGTCCACATGCCCACTGTCCGCGCGTGCAAGCTGCGTGCATGTGATTGACACAAAAGATCAGCAGGAGATGTTTACATTATCAACGGGGGGTCAGCGAAAAAGTTCCACCCTGAGAGGTAGATCAGAAAAGTATCAGGGCCAGTTTACACGGCGCTTATTTTGAGTGTAACCGCTACTTTCTCTTTGCGACTTTGCTTATCGCCTACACGACGCTGCTGGCCCCCCTCGATGACACCGATACTTTTCTGACCCTGCTCTCAAGGTGGAAGTTTTTCGCAGACCCCCCGTTGATAATGTAAACATCTCCCACGGAGCTTTTGTTTGAACACATGCACGCAGCACGCACGCGCAGACAGCCGGCATTTTAACAATGGCGGTGGACTGGACAGTGGACACACGCACCACTTTCTGAACTATAGCTGATGGAATATATTTTGATTCTCATATTTAATTATTCTACACCTTACCTGCATCTGTGTTGGAAGAGAGCAGCTGCCTGGATCCAGTTGTCGCTGTTAACGAGGCAGTCGGACATTTCACGTGTCACGCTGCACTATAACATACTAAATGTGCTATATATTAACAGTTTAACAATAATAAACAGTATTTATGTTAGCGTGGGAGATATTTACATTTATCTGAGCTAAATGAAGCTATCTGGACTCGTTACGTCATGCCTAACATGCTGCATGTTGAAAATGAAGACACCAGGTTGATTTTTAATTTATTTATTTATTCAACACCACAAACTCATGTCACAAACACTGAGAATTAAATTGAACACTTTTTAAAACACGTTAATCGAACTTTAATGAACTGGACTCTCTTGTTTTCATCCCACTGGACCCACATCCGAACCGCCGGTCCGCTTCGTGGAACGACAGCTTCGACCTCGCAGGAAAAAAATAAAAATAAAACCTCAGTTGGTTGTTCTGTGATCGAACTAAACACAAGGAAAGATTATTAAGAACATCGTTTACCTTGTAGCGCTGCTGTAAATCAGCTGATTCTCACGGACTAAAGTCAGACATGTTGACTCGGTTCCGGTCCAGACGTCCAGTCAGCTGGTGTGCAGCGGCCCCACTTGGTGTCAGATCTGTTGACTCTTATCCAAATTCCAGCTTTAACTTGTTGACAACAACTTGTAGTAGCTGAACTTTTAGCCAGAGAGGAAAACAGGCTGCCTCGTGTGCTTTGTTTACCTCAGGCAGGCAGCAGTGGCGCATGCGCAGTAGTGAAGGTTCCAAAGATCACAGCGCCATCTACAGGCCCAGCATGGTAACTACAGTAAATTCATGAGTACGTGGGGTGGGGGGGAGAGAGTCGTATCCACAGAATTCGCCCATGTCAACGCAAAACTTTTCACCTAATTAACATACCCAAAAGTTGCGTTTCCCCCACACAGTGTCCGTGTAAACAGGGCCTCAGATGCAAAGAGGGGGGCCAGTGAATTTGTGTCAACGATAAGCAAAGACGCAAAGAGAAAGTAGCGGTTCCACTCAAAATACGCGCCGTGTAAACAGGGCCTGTTTACACGGCGCATATTTTGAGTGAAACCGCTACTTTCTCTCTGTGTCTTTGTTTATCGTTGACACGAGTTCACAAAGAGGGGGGCTTTGACTCCAATGGTTTTTGAACCCAGCCTCCAGAGTGGATCTTTTAAATAAATACAAAATAAACCTGGTGTCTTCATTTTCAACTTTAATAACACGCAACATGTTACGGATAATTTAAATCACGTAACTTGAGTCCAGATAACTTCATTTAGCTCAGATAACTTTATATATCTCCCACACTAACATAAAGTCAAAGTCAAAGTCAACTTTATTGTCAGAACTGCAATATGTACAGGACATACACAGGACCGAAATTGCGTTTCTCTCAGTCCCTCGGTGCAACAGTAACCATCTAAACACTAAGCACTAAAACATTTAATAAACATAAGCATAAAATAGTAAAAGTGTAACACTGTCCTGAGTTTTTTCATAGTAGTATAAAAGTATGAAAATTTACACCAACACTGAGACACCAAACACCCCTGAAACACCAAACACCCAATGAACATAAGCATAAAATGAAATAATAAAAGTAAAATAATAAATAATAAAAAGAAATAATAAAATTAATAAATACTGTTTATTATTGTTGAACTGTTATTATTTAGCACATGTAGTATGTTATAGCGCAGAGCGACATGTGAAATATCTCTGCCTCGTTCAATAAACAGTGATATTAGAACTGGATCAGTCTGTGTCTCTTCCAGCACAGATACAGCTACATTCAGGTGTAGCTTAATTAAATATGAGACTCAAAATATATTCCATCAGTCGTAGTTCAAAAAGCAGTGCGTGTCCGCCGCCATTATTGATAGAAATGCCGTCTGTCTGCGCATGCGTGCGTGCGCGCATGTGGTTCAAACAAAAGCTCGGCGGGAGATATTTATGTTATCAACGGGGGGGTCAGTGAAAAACCTCCACTCTGGAAGGTGGATTGGAAGGTGGATCTGGAAGTTAGTTAGTTCTAGATGTTATTACTGTTTTTCTCTTTCATTTGTTGTTGGATGTAACTGGGACCTCGTGTACATAATCTCGTTTTCATCACATGTACCACATGCGGTGCAAATGACAATAAAGACTCTCTGACTCTGACTCTGACTCTCTGGATTAAGAAACCTCTGGATTCAAAGAGGGGGGCCAGTGGTGTCGTGTAAATGATCAGCAGAACCGCAGAGAGAAAGCTGAGGTTTCACTCAAAATACACGCCATGTAAACTGCCCCAAAGTTTCTTTATTTGTGGTACATGTGGTGAAACGAGATTGTGTACTCAGGGTCCCAGTTACATCCAACAATAAAATGTAAAAGAACAAAAGTAATAAGAGCTAAGATATGAACTAAGAAAAACACCAACTAAAAATATGCTAAGAACTAATAGTACAAAAACAATAAAAACATATGTCGAACAGCAGCACAAACTTCACTGTTGGAGCTGCAGCAGCACACAGTTTCACACACATTCTCACACAAGCAGAAGGCAGGGGGTACAGGTGAGGGGCTGGGTTTGTATTCAGTGAGGGAGAGGAGGGGCAGTGGGAAGGTGCAGACTGGGAGAAAAACTGGAAGATTTTCAAGTATAATACAAATGTAGACTATATAATTTATATCAATATACCGTATTTTCCGCCTGAAAAGTCGCTCCTTTCTATAGGTCGCTTTGTCCAATTATTGTCAATAATTTGGAAAAATCCATAAACGGGCCGCACCTTTATTTAGGTCGCATCTACAAGTGTATTATGAGTCACCGCTACGCGACGCCCTGCTGAAAATGGCGGCCACAGGAGCGAGTGAGCACGGAAGGACTTTTAACAAGATTAGCACGGTAAAAACAATTATTTGTAAGCTAAAAATTATAGCAAAGATGTGTCTTAGCTTAACCGTTCCTTAATAAAGAAAATCTACCATGTGGTTTATGAGCTAAAGTACCCGGAAAAAAAGCTAGCCGCGACACATTCACGTCTATTAAAAAAATCGAATTTTATTTCAAATAACTCCAACAGCTAACAGTTTGTCAATGTACATCTCGTGATTACTTTCTGTAAGTTTGAAAAAAATCTGCAGTGTGGTTTATGAGCTATTTTCTCAAATATACAAGGAAAAACCAACGAAGCTAGCCGCGACACATTCACATCTATAAAACATCAAATTTATTTCAAATAACTCCAACAGCTAACAGTTTGTCAGTGTACATCTCGTGATTACTTTCTGTAAGTTTGAAAAAAATCTGCAGTGTGGTTTATGAGCTATTTACTCAAACATACAAGGAAAAAACAACTAAGCTAGCCGCGACACATTCACGTCTATAATACATCGAATTTTATTTCAAACAACTCCAACAGCTAACAGTTTGTCAATGAATATCTCGTGATTACTTTCTGTAAGTTTGAAAAAATGTCTGCAATGTGGTTTATGAGCTATTTGCTCAAACATACAAGGAAAAACCAACTAAGCTAGCTGCGACATATTCACGTCTATAAAACATCGAATTTTATTTCAAATAACTCCAACAGCTAACAGTTTGTCAATGTACATCTCGTGATTACTTCCTGTAAGTTTGAAAAAAATCTGCGGTGTGGTTTATGAGCTATTTGCTCAAACGTACAAGGAAAAACAACAAAGCTAATGCTAACCGCTAGCTACACATCTATGAAGTTAAAACAGCGAATTGTATCTCAAACATCTCATACAGCTAACAGTTTGTAAATGTCCACCCAGTATTACTTTCTGTGTGTTTCAAAAAAATCTGTCCTATGTTTCAGTAGTTCATACCTCCAGAGCAGGAGGCCGGGCTGCGACAGAGTGAATCCGACCAGAGGAGGCTGCCGGTCAAACACATGAGGTGGGAACGGTCGGTGTACCCTAGCGGACAAAAGTGGTTACTGCACCCCCTAGTGACCGAAAGTGGTACTGCACCATTTTTTTTTGCCAAAATGAAAAACGGTCAATATCTGAGCCAAAAATTGGTCTAAAAACATGGGGGGAAAATCCATAAACAAGTCTCACCTCTCTATAAGTCGCAGGGCATGCAAATTAGGCAAAAAACTGTAACCTATAGTCCGGAAAATATGGTAGTCTCATTTTATATTGCGTATAAAATTATCTTGATATTTTTTAAATATTGCGATATCGTCCAGCCCTACTGTAATGTACTGCAACATTTTACTCACCAGGTCTACAGAACAGCAGCTCAGTTCCAGTTCAGCAGACCTACCCTGCAGCAACAAAGCCCACCGCCCCGTCCAGGTTGATGTGCACATGAATAATTGAGCTTCAGGATTATTTACAACTTTCCTGCCAGTTCTGTGAACTTAATAAAGAGTGTAGATTTGCATTGCAAAACTATCCCTCCATTTCGGCAGAACGCAGCAGCTGGGACACTGTTGGCTTCTGGGTGGTGTATTTCTTTTGACTGGCATTACCGATAGGCTTATTGAAAGAAATCTACAAAATGGTGGCGCCTGTCCGAAGGATGTTTTTTTTAAATAACTTTTTATTTTGTACCATCCCAGTCACGGGAGTAATATTAAAGTTGACAATCGTTGAAAAAAACGCAAAAGAGCAAGTTTGCGAAAGTCGAACTACGAAGTAGCGAGGGACTACTGTAATATCTTGTAAATTGTTTTGGGAAGCTCAAGCTCTCTCACATGAGACATGACTGTAGACTTTCCTCTCAGACTCTGCTCTTCATCCTGCAGCTTCCTGTACAGCAGCTTCTCCAGTTCCAGAAGCAGCAGTTGCTCCGCTCACAAAAACCACAGCTGACTACGCACAGCTGGTCCACAGGTTATCTTCTATTTACTTTATTCATGGAGGTGTAACATTTCTGTTTCCGTCCCATGACTGACAGCTTGTCAAGTATCAGCTGTTGTGTTTCCAGTTTTTTCCTCCATGTCTTTCCAATAGACAAATGAAAAGTTAATGTGGGTGTGTGTGTTAGTAAAATAACTGATAAACAACAGAGGTTGTTTTAATGAAACAGAAAATAAAATCCATCCATCCATCCATCCATCCATCTTCTTCCGCTTATCCGGGGTCGGGTCGCGGGGGTAGCAGCCTAAGTAGGGAGGCCCAGACTTCCCTCTCCCCAGCCACTTGGAGCAGCTCCTCTGGGGGAATCCCAAGGCGTTCCCAGGCCAGCCGAGAAACATAGTCCCTCCAGCGCGTCCTGGGTCTTCCTCTGGGTCTCCTCCCGGTGGGACATGCCCGGAACACCTCACCAGGGAGGCGTCCAGGAGGCATCCTAACCAGATGCCCGAGCCACCTCAACTGGCTCCTCTCGATGTGGAGAAGCAGCGGCTCTACTCCGAGTCCCTCCCGGATGACTGAGCTTCTCACCCTATCTCTAAGGGAGAGTCCAGCCACCCTGCGGAGAAAACTCATTTCAGCCGCTTGTATCCGAGATCTTGTTCTTTCGGTCATAACCCAAAGCTCATGACCATAGATGAGGGTGGGAACGTAGATCGATCGGTAAATTGAGAGCTTTGCCTTTTGACTCAGCTCTCTCTTCACCACGACAGACCGGTACAGCGCCCGCTTCACTGCGGACGCTGCACCTATCCGCCTATCGATCTCACGCTCCAGTTTTCCCTCATTCGTGAACAAGATCCCGAGATACTTAAACTCCTCCACTTGGGGCAGGACCTCCTCCCCGACCCGGAGAGGGCATGCTACCCTTTTCCGGCTCAAGACCATGGCCTCGGATTTGGAGGAACTGATCCTCATCCCGGCCGCATCACACTCGGCTGCAAACCGCTCCAGTGAAAGTTGTAAATCACGAACTGATGAAGCCAGTAGGACCACATCATCTGCAAAAAACAGAGAAGCGATTCTAAGGCCACCAAAACGGATCCTCTCAACACCTTGGCTGCGCCTAGAAATTCTGTCCATAAAAGTTATGAACAGAATCGGTGACAAAGGGCAACCTTGGCGGAGTCCAACTCTCACCGGAAACGAGCCTGACTTACTGCCGGCAATGCGGACCAAGCTCTGACACCGGTCGTACAGGGACCTAACAGCCCTTATCAAAGGGCCTGGTACCCCATACTCCCGGAGTACCCCCCACAGAACCCCCCGAGGGACGCGGTCGAATGCCTTCTCCAAGTCCACAAAGCACATGTAAACTGGTTGGGCAAACTCCCACGCACCCTCCAGGACCCTGCTGAGGGTGTAGAGCTGGTCCAGTGTTCCACGACCAGGACGAAAACCACACTGCTCCTCCTGAATCCGAGGTTCGACTATCCGACGGACCCTCCTCTCCAGAACCCCTGAATAGACCTTACCAGGGAGGCTTAAGAGTGTGATCCCCCTATAGTTGGAACACACCCTACGGTCCCCCTTTTTGAATAGGGGAACCACCACCCCAGTCTGCCAATCCAAGGGAACTGCCCCCGATGTCCACGCGATATTGCAGAGTCGCGTAAGCCAACACAACCCTACAACATCCAGAGCCCTAAGGAACTCCGGGCGAATCTCATCCACCCCCGGAGCCTTGCCACCGCGGAGCTTTTTAACCACCTCGGCGACCTCAGCACCAGAGATCGGAGAACCCGACCCAAAGTCCCCAGGCTCTGCTTCCTCAGTGGAAGACGTGCCAGTAGGATTGAGGAGGTCTTCGAAGTATTCCGCCCACCGACTCACAACATCCCGAGTTGAGGTCAGTAGCACGCCACCTCCACCATAAATGGTGTTGGTCTCGTACCTCTTTCCCCCCCTGAGACGCCGGATGGTGGACCAGAATCGCCTCGAAGCCGTACGGAAGTCATTCTCCATGGCCTCTCCGAACTCCTCCCACAGATATTATTGTAAATAAATCTACTGGCCGCCACAGCTAAGTGAATTTAACTCAGTCAATTTTACAGATATTGAACTGAAATTTGGCATCATCATTCCAAACATGTATACAGTATTTAGCATTAACTTATAGCTGAATATGTTTTTGAAACTTTGCTATTGACTACTGGAGTCAACTCTGTCCTTTAGCAAAAATATTTCATGAACCATCAGATACATCTTGATGAAACTTTGGACTAGGTGTACATCTACAACTGATTAACTTCTAGAGCTGACCAAGTTCTTACTGACCTTCATGGCTAATGGACTTTTGAAACACAAAAATGTTTTCATCATTTTTACAGATGCTGAGCTTGCTGAGAGTTATCTCTTATATTTATGCTGTTAGCTAGCAAATTGTGCAACAACTTTGTCTAAAACTTTGGCAATAACTGTTGGAGTCAGCACTGTTTGACTGTTAGCAAAATATTTTACAAAGCACTGGATGGATTTTAAATATTCGTTTAGAAATTATTTGTTGGACATACATCTACGACTGATCAGTAATTTGAGTATATCGAATGAGATTGTGCATAACATGCATGACAAATACAAAGTTTTACCAAATGGCTGTCTCATTAGATGGGCCCTGCATTCATTTAAGGCATTCTGTTTTTTTTTTTCTTCCAGCCTGTCTCAATCCTGCAGAGATGCAGCAGATATGGAAAGAGCTGAAATCTGGAGGAACTGGAGATAAAACTATTCTGAAAAGTAACCCGGACTCTTGTGATCAGAAAATATTATCAGAAGGAGTCAAAGGGAATGTGACCAATGACCAGGTGTCTCCTCACAGGACAGAATGGTAGGATCCTATTTGAAGATACTGTCACTCAAACGATGCTACCTTTGTGTAAACATCAAAGCTTCATCATCTTCAGATTTGTATTTTCGAGTTGGAGATTGGTTTTTAGGCCTCACTTTCAGTTCCCTCTGGGACAGTGTGACCTGTGTTGTTGTCATCTGTTTTTTTGTTCCACCACCTGAGGCAAAAACAAAAAGCTTATACAGTATATCTTAAATCAATAGTTAAAAGGTTTCTGTTATTTTGTTTTTATTTTTTGTCCCCCCCTCCCCCATCCCTGCAGCTCTTTCTACCATTTTAGACTCCCTGCAAAGAAAGCAAAACTCTCTCCTGTTTGTTGTCACGCTGCTGTTGTTTTAAAGTGCCTGTGACATCTACATTTAGCAATAAATCCTCCATCCATTCATCCATTATATTTTACCCCCTTCTTCCATTTTGGGTCACGGGGTCACCAGTGCCCATGTTCAGCAATCACAGTGCGAGGGGCGGGAGACACCCTGGACAGGTCTCCAGTCCATCACAAGGACACATAGAGACAAACGAGACAAACAACCATTCACTCTCTCATTCTCACCTATGGACAATTTATGCCCCTTATCCACAGGGCTGGTTCTTGTAGGGTCCCATTGTGGCTTGTTTGGGCCGGTTCCTGTGGGACCGCTTTAATTCTGTCTTCACAGCGCCCATTAGTTCCCCTTTAGTTGGCGGATAGTTCACCTCTAGTGGGCGGATCATTAATATCAACGTACCATACCAGCTGGTGGTGCTAGTGCTACATTAAGCTCTTTACTAACCACCACTTACATGTACTAGAAGAAGAGCTGGAAAAGAACACACAACCAAAATGGATGATCTTGTTTCTTTTTTGAACATTCTGCTTTGCCTGTGGCTTTTTTCAGGTACATATATTGCTGGGTTGCAATCACGTGACCCGGAAGTGGCGCGAAATTCAGATGCGGGGCAGGAAGTGATTTTCCCCAGTTCAAAACACAGCAGAATGGATTACAGCAAGTATGCCAAAGCCCTAAATAAACTGGCGAGGACGAGTTTTGGGTTAACCATTTAGGATCAAAAGAAGCTTTAAATGGTTGTCGACTTGTTTCTGCCCGGGTGAGTAGTGAGATGTATTATTTATTTAGTAATTAGCCTATGCTAACTACGCTATCGCTAATGCTAACAACAAGTTTAGTTAGCCCCCTGTTATTTCTATGTGCGTGGATCTACTTAAAAATAATATATTTAGCTTCTGTAAAGCCAAATTCGTGCTGGAGTTGTATGTGTTAACGTTGAGTCATATGCATTTCTACACTGTAGGTCAGAGATCTACAGTAACTCCATTAAAAAGGTAAGTTAATGTACTGAAAATATTATGATTTTTTTTGTTTTGATAATACAGTATCATCAAGGTGATCGTATCTTCTTTGTAACTTCAGATACTAGCTGGTTAAACTCAAGGTGGCCATACATGGGAGCCTCACCAGATGGAGTCGTTTCATGTGACTGTCATGGAGCCAGGGTGTGTGAAATCAAGGTAAAATTTATTTCTCAAAAGGTTTGGACTACTGCACTGCAGACTTTGCGCACCTCACAGTATGAATGTTACAACTATAATTTTTTACTCAAATCTTTGTTGTTTGCATATTTCACAGCATGTAGCCGTAGTTTTGGGGATGGTCTTGCAGTTTGTGGGATGTTGCCTTGTTTCCAGTTAAAAAATGTGTGACCTTTCCATCACCTTTTAAAACTTAGTCCAGATTAATACATTCTTACCTGTGGAACACACCTGGTTGACAGAGACATAAATATAGTCTCATTTTCTAACATTGGTGTTGGATAGTGAAATGAGTGAAACACAATCTTTAAAAACGTATCATATTGAAATGTTTTGGAGACTACCGTATTTATTTTTTATGTCTAAGTTTCATTGTCTTGTCCTTCAGTGCCCACAGAGCAAACAGCATGAAGTCGGTCTGAGGATGTGTGCTGGACAGCCTGGTTTTTGTCTCGTCGTCTCGTCAAGGTTGGAGATTCTGTACAACTGGATAGGAACCATCCTTATTACCATCAGCTCCAGGATCAGATTCACATTGTGGATGTACAATATTGTGATTTTGTAGTATGGAGTGAAAATGATATTTATGTGGAAAGAATTCTGCCAGATGACCAGCTGTGGGAAACAGCAGTTCCCAAAATTCAGCACTATTTTACACATTGCATCCTACCTGAAATCCTGGGACAGAAATCCACACGTGACTAACCAATCTAAGAATCAAGAATGTTATTTGGAGTAGTTGATGAAAGGAGTTTGAAAAGTTTATACAAATTTAAACAGTTGCTCTTTTTTTCCCCAAAAACATTTGTCACTACCATAACATGTTTCAGCTACACCTGTAGCAAGCACTCTGCAGAAGGGTCATGTGATGTTGTTACATGTCATGACAGCTGTTTTTTATTTACAATAATCTTAATTGAAAAGTTAAGTATGTTAAATCAAATGATATATTTAAATCAATATGAGATTAGCTTGTGAATTTCAAAGGTGTTCTAATATGTTAAATAACAGCACATACAAATGTCATATGTCACAAATGTTGCAAAATGAGTCTACTTCAGAAAAATGTTTTTATTTCAATAGCAAAACTCATGTCATTTTAACTGACCAATATTCACAAAGATTGGTTATGGAGTTCATTGAATAAATTAAAAATATTCAACCTTATTGGGTAAATTTTTTTTTTGTCTTCATGAACAATTAACATGTACAAATATGGTCTGTAACAGTATTAGTGATTTAATTTACTTTTGATTTACTTTAAATGATAAATACATGTATAATCATTTAAACTTAAAATATTTATATAAATATAGTTGATTGAATTACTTGTCGCTCAGGCCACTATTAAGAATTGTAATCTTTCATGGAGAACATGAATCGTTCTAAAACAAATTCGAGACACAGTGGCTTTTGACACATTAAATCTATAGGCAAGGTCTTGAAGCTGCAGATGTAATCTGAGATGCATAAGTATCATAATAAATTGCTCAAATTTGGAGAGTGCTGACAGTGATGACATGCTGATGTATAAGGTTCACAGAGCTGAAAAATTTGCATCAAAACTAAAAAGTTGGGCAGTCCCGTATAAAACTTTGTTTTATCGTTGTTCTGGAAGGTTTCAGGAGTAAATTTAGTCACTGAGACTTTTTCCTTAAGGTCGCAGATCTCAGTTGTGTAGCCTTTCACTGCATCCTCCAGCTTTGTGAGGTCAACCATGCTTAGATCCGTCTGGCATTCTGCATCTGCAAATATTTAATTATTAAAAATTACGTTCAGAAATTCTATAAATAAATAAATAGTATTTTTATTTATTATTATTTTACCTTTGAATCGTTCGTTTTCAGGGGCTGGTAAGCTTTCTTCACAGAGCTCATCTTCCAGACTGTTGGCCTCCTCAGTGCAGAGAAGCTTCCAGGCCTTAGCTCTTTCCCTGCGCCGGAGGGATGCTTCTGTTTGTGGCCACTCGTTACTTCTTTGGTACCCCAGGTTAACAGTGGGGGCCCAGTCTTGGGAATGTACATCACCTGCTGCACTCGGACAACCTAAATATAAGACACCACTTTAAAGTAAAACACGTAAATGCCTTTCCTAGCACTAAGCTAACCGCTAACAACATTAGCATTCTAATCGGATTTTTTCTGGGAACAACCAAGTGTTGAACCACTACACAAGCTAGGGCATAACATATCTTACCTGTCTTTCTAGTTACTGTCCAATAAAATATCTGAAAATATGATTTAAACGATACGACCCTTACCTGTAACAAAGTGGTCGCTGCAGACTCTCGTCAGTTTCTGCACCTCCTGTTTTTAGCCGTAGGTTGTAATCCACGTTTGTCGTCTTTTTTCTGTAAGTTTTTTTAAATTAATCCCCTTGTAGCATACTACTTTCGGAACACGAAAATAACTTTTATCTATCTCTCGATTAGAGCGGTTGCAACAACCGTAAACGGCACAGAATTTAGGCATGTTGATGCTGAATCAGCAACAGAAGGAAACGGCTGCGTTTACTTCTTGCCCCGCATCTGCATTCTGTGACGTCACTGCTACGTCATCTGAAACCCAGCAATATATATATATATATATATATATATATATATATATATATATATATATATATATATATATATATATATATATATATATATATATATATATATATATATAATATATAATTATGGGCGGCCGTGGTGTAGTGGTAATGGCAGTCGTCCCCCGATCGGAAGGTTGGAGGTTCGAATCCCGGTTACTCACACCATGTGTCGTTGTGTCCCTGGGCAAGACACTTAACCCCGAGTTGCTCCCGGTAGGACTGGAAGGCGCCTTGCATGGCAGTCGCCGCTACCGGTGTATGAATGTGTGTATGAATGGGTGGATGGTTGGTATTGTAAAGCGCTTTGGGGTCCCTCACAGGGGGCTGGAAAGCGCTATATAAATAAGCTCCATTTACCATTTACCATATATATATATATATATATATATATATATATATATATATATATATATATATATATATATATATATATATATATATATATATATATATATATATATATATATATATATATATATATATATATATAGTATATATATATATATNCACTTGCTTTAAAGTGCAGTGGCCACACATTACTGTCCCATCCTTCTCCAATGACACCCACAGCTTTAATGGATCTTCAGACAGGGACCGACTGTGTTTAAACCTGAAATGATACACATTACACATTAATACAGGCCTATTTAGTTAGTGTTTACAATCATATGTTTCACTATTGTGGACAACTGCTGGTGTTTACTGACTATGAGAACAGTCAGATGTTAGATACAGAGTCAGGATGTGCAATATGGCATAAAATTCACTTGTGAACAGTGCAATTGAAGTTAGTCCGAGCTTTGTGAATTTAATTTAAACAATACTGTATACGCTTGTTCAGTCTCATGCCGATAAATGTGTGTGCGGCGCTTCGTTAGCGGTATGGCCGCGACTTACGGCAAAAATCCGGACCTACGAACGACACGTGTTTTTGGTCCTCGACATACGGCAAAATAGACCTGCGAACGGTTCTTAGGTCCGGAACTCGTTCGTAAGTCAAGGGTTCCTGTATAAGGACAATGTAATCATTCTGCTGCCTTAAAGCTGCACTGACATCATGTTGTAACTATAAATCATTTTGCACTACATATACATAATGTATATATTATCATTGAACTATGTTCGTTTTTGCAAAATAAATTATAAATATATTAAAATTTCATTATAAGTTATAATAATAAATAATATAATAATAAACTTTATTTGTATAGCACCTTCCAACAATGCCTTGCATTGACCAAGGTGCTTAACAGGATAAAAAGATGAAAAAACTGGAACAATAAATCAATGAAAATAGAATAAGAAACAACAGCAATAAAAGAAGGCAATGGAAATAAAAAATGCTACAAACTAAAACTTTTTGAACAAGAGGAAATAAAAAGGCAATGTAGATAAAAAATGTTACATATTAAAATACCAAAAGTAATAACAGTTGCACACTGGAAGCTTATTTGAACTAGAGGAAATAAAAAGGCAATGGAAATAAAAAATGCTACATACTAAAATACCAAAAGTAATAAAAGTTACACACTGAAAGCTTTTTTGAACAAGTGTGTCTTCAGTCTGGTTTTGAACAGAGTCAGATCAGAGGTGGCACGCAGCTCAAGGGGGAGACTGTTCCAGGCTTTAGGGCCGGCAACAGAAAATGACCGGTCTCCCCATTGTTTGTACCTTGAGTGAGGCACCTCCAGCAGGTGTTGACTGGCAGATCGTAAAGCTCTGCCGGGCTGATGGGCTTTCAAAAGTTCTGAGATGTACAGAGGTGCAAGTCCATTCAGAGCTTTGAAAACAAACAGCAGCAGCTTGAACTGTATCCTGAACTGAACCGGGAGCCAGTGTAAAGAGGACAGGACAGGAGTGATGTGTTCATATTTTCGTGTGTTGGTCAAAAGGCGCGCGGCAGAGTTCTGTACAAGCTGTAATCGGGAGATGGAGGATTGATTAATACCAACATACAAAGCATTACAATAATCAAGTCTGGAGGTCACAAAGGCATGGATGGCCTTCTCCAGATCAGCACGGCTGAGAAATGACTTGACTTTGGAGAGCAGTCGGAGTTGAAAGAAGCTGGTCTTGACAACAGAACTGATCTGTTTATCAAGCTTTAAGTTGGAGTCAAGCTGCACTCCAAGATTTCTGACCACCGGGTTGAAGTGGGGGAGGGGAAAACCAACACTGGGACTGGGAAGGATGTTGCTGGTGTCATCAGGTGCACCAAATAAAATGCATTCAGTTTTATCTGTGTTTAGGTGGAGGAAGTTTTGAGAGAGCCAGTGCTTAATGTCATTTAAGCAGTTGACAAGAGTGTTTGAACTGAGTGAGGGGTTGGGAGTGACTGGCAGATAGATTTGTAAATCGTCTGCATACATGTGAAAAGACAGGTTATGACGTGCAATGATTGATCCTAATGGCAGCATGTAAAGAGAGAAGAGGACTGGCCCTAGAATAGATCCCTGTGGTACGCCAGAGGTCAGAGGGGTTGATGAAGAGGAGGACAGGTCGCCTATCATGACAGAAAAAGTTCTCCCAGACAGGTAAGATTTGAACCACTCAAGCACAGCTCCCTGGAGGCCAACCTGCTGAGACAAGCGGTTGATTAGTACCTGATGGTCGACGGTGTCAAAAGCTGCTGAGAGGTCTAACATCACCAGCAGTGCAGGGTTTTTTGCATCCAGAGACAGAAGAATGTCATTCTGTACTTTGAGCAGTGCAGATTCAGTGCTGTGACGAGCTCGAAAACCTGACTGAAATTTTTCAAACAGGTTGTTGAGTTCTAGAAACGATTGAAGTTGAGTAAAAACAATCTTTTCCAGGACCTTTGATAGAAATGACAGATGTGAAACTGGTCTGAAATTAGAGAGAGCTGTAGGATCTAGGCCTGGTTTTTTGAGAAGAGGCCTGACCACAGCATGTTTGAAAGCAGATGGCACAAAACCTGAAGATAGACAGCTGTTAATGAATGACAAAACACAAGGACCAATTACATCAAAGGATTGTTTGAACATTTTAGAGGGAATGATGTCCAGAGAACAGTTAGTTGGTTTCATCTGCTGAACCACCTTGGTGAGGTTAGGCAGTGAAACCAGGTCGAACTGGTCAAAAACAGCTGTGGTTATTGCAGACGCACAAGACTGGATGGTGTTGGATGAACTGACAATGTTCTGTCTGATAGAGTCTATTTTGTTGACAAAATAGCTCTGAAAGTCATCGCAGGTAGACTGTGTGGCAGTTTTCAGAACATTGACAGATGGGTTGATGACAGACTGGAGTGTGCTGAAAAGCGTCCTCGGCCGGTTGGAGCTGGTGGAGATTAAATTGGAGAGGTACTGTGACTTGGCCTGTTTCACAGCATTATGATACTCACAGAGACAGTCTCTCAGTATTCCTTGAGATACATGAAGCCGGTCGCGCTTCCATTTTCGTTCTGCTTTTCTGCAACGTTGTCGAAGAGCTCGCGTCGTTTCGTTGAGCCATGGTGAAGGTTTGTTCTTTGAAGATGCCTGTTTGAGAGGAGCGATGGAGTCCAAGATCGTCGTGCAGGTGTGATGGAAGGAGCTGATGAAGTCCTCAGGATGTAGAGATGGGTCCAGGCTGACAGCAGAGCAGAATTCAGTGCTCTTAAAGGCATCAGTGAACTCACTTGGAGTTAATGGGGTGATAGAGCGACAGAAACGTGCTGGGAGAATAGCCTTTGGTGCAGGAGAGGTGAAAAATTCGAATAAGATGGGAAAATGGTCTGAGATACAGGTGTCCAGGATCTCCACAGCAGGTATTTGTAGGCCGTGGGAGATAATTAAATCGAGTGTATGACCCTGGCTGTGTGTGGCTCCCGAGACCGACTGTGACAGGTTGAAAGAGTCCAGGAGGTCCTGAAACTCACATCCAAGCTGATTACTTGGGCAGCAGGTGTGTACATTGAAGTCCCCACAGAAAAGCCAAGAGTCAAACTTTGGCATTAGGTCAGCCAGTAGTTCAGAAAACTCACTGAGAAAGTTTTTGTTGTATTGAGGGGGCCTATAAAAGAGGCCACACAGAATAGGTTTTGCAGATTCCAGCACAAAAATCATGTTTTCAAAACTGTTGTAATTTTTCTGAGGCAACATGCGGCACTTGAACGCCTCCTCATTGAAAACTGCAGCGAGGCCCCCCCCTTTTCCAGATCCACGCGGAGCGCTCAGATAAGAGAAGCCAGGTGGGAGGAGTTCAGAGAAGGAGCTGTTGTCTCCAACTTTCTGCCAGGTTTCCGTGATCAAAAACAGATCCAGACGATGAGTGGAGATCAAATCACTTAATATAAAAGTTTTATTTGTTATTGATCTGGCGTTAAACAGCGCTGACCGTACAGGAACACAGCCAGTTACGTCACTCTCAGCTCGAGCGAGCGGGCGGAGGTACTGTACGCAGCCTCGCTCCACCGCCCTCACGGGGGCACAAGATGGAAACTGATCGCTGGCGTCATGATTGATAGCAACAAGGCATCTGTTGCGGCGGGCAAAGGAGCGGCGGACATCAAAGACGCTGAATTCGGGAGGTAAGTCAGCCGTCGGCGTGTTGTGAGACGAGAGATACTTTTTAAACCTCACCAGAATGCCTGCCCTCGTTCCGCGTCTTCTGCGCCGCTTGTTGCGTGGCAGCGTGGTCGTGTTGCGTAGTAGGTACGCTGGTACAGACGCCAAGAAAGGTGGAGGTGGAGGAGGCTTGAAATGTCCATATTTGCCAGTAGCCGGTGTGTTGATCAGCGAGTCTTGGAGACTTAGGAGAGTTGAGCGATCATAGACCAGGAGCGAGGATGCATCGTCGATGAAAAAAAGGCAGAACACGAACAACAGTAAAAAGTACAGGAGAGCATGTAGACGGCGTACCATCAGCAAAGGCGCCATCTTGAAAGTTATGGTAATGTTCTCGCTGGGACACGCCCACAGAAATCCGAGAACTTCTGCATTTACGGCACGTGACGTAAGGAGATGAGACTCTCCTCAGTGCACACCTTGCAAACAACATGGCGGCCGATACAGAACCGGACGAATTTAGCAAACTGAGTGAAGAATAGAGCGATTTTTAGTCAGTTTGGGAAGCTCAAGTTATTTCAGGGGGTTAAACAATAAACAGCAGGTTCTAATTTATGTCTGCAGCCGTATTTATTGAAACCTTACCAATGAGGAAGCAGGTGGCAAGCCGCGACATTTGAGGACAAAGGAGGACGTGATGGAACCCGTTCACGTCGTCCACAGAGCACTGATTGGTACTGCTTTAATTAATGTATACATCTAATAATTATTCAACATTACTTATAGTTTAAAAAAGATGAGTCCCTTTGAAGCATCTGTTTTATTTTCCATGTTATTTCTAACGTTATGTGCAAAATTTCACCCAAATTCTGTCTAAATAACCACTACATTTTCATAGCTGGATCATCAGTGGTTTCAGCTGTAATAATCAAAATAAAACAATATTTGATATTCACCCTATTATAAGTTTAATCATATAAATATTTGCTAATTTAAGCTTGTTCTACCTTTTCTGCCAATTTTTTTTGTTTGTTGCATATTTAGATAATGTTATCAAGTTTTTTGTGCTAATTTTTGTGTGCTTTGAGCAAGCATCCTACATCCTGCTCAGCTGATGTGCTTGTCTTTGAAGTTTTGACCTTCTTTTCTTTGTGGTTCCTGCAGGGACGTGTCCTCGGTCGCGGTGCTGATGACTATATGACCAGTCTGAAGAGTGGACGCTCGCAGCCAGAGCACGCTGGGAGTGATGGGGAAAACGTTGCGGCTGAGGTGACATGATCACAGACAACATCCATCCATCCATCCACCCATCCATCCATCATCTGACACCAAACCCACTCTGTTTTTGACATTGTTTTGTTTTTTCTATTTTAAATTTATTAATAAAAACATAAATTCAGAAATATTTGAACAATTAAAACATGTTTATTTTTCCAGGTGTATCTCTACAATTTGCTAATGACCAGAGGTGATTGAAGAAATTCGTCGAAAGGTGAAGATTTCAGATGCGCTACCCAGTATAGCTTTCAGACAGGCTGTCTGGATGTTGTTCTAAAAATAACAAACAACAATAAAAAAAACTTATGATTGTATTATGATGTGATGTTGTCTGTAGTAGTAAAAGTATTTTGTGATAATAAATTTTCTAATACATTTGATTTCATTTCATTATTTAAACAAAAAAAATTTAAGCAAAGAAAAAAAGTACAAGGTCTGCCCTGCCCTTGGAAACCGCACCCCCCATCTCAACACAAACGTGGGGGAGGCTGTGTACAGGTTGCACTGACGCTGTATTCCCAGCCAGATAAAAGATGAGATGTTGGTCCTTCTGGATCGACTGAGGAAGTTTAAACTGGAAAGTGCTGAAATGGAAGAACAAGACCAAAGTAAGACCAAAGGTAAGTGATAGGGATTGAAATGAGCTTTATAATAATTGGAATGGATGGGTGGGTGGATGGTGGATGGATGGGTGGATGGATGGATGGATGGATAGATGTTGGATGGATGGATGGATGCATGGGTGGGTGTCAGATGATGGATGGGTGGGTGGATGGATGGATGTTGTCTGTGATCATGTCACCTCAGCCGCAGCGTTTTTCCCATCACTCCCAGCGTGTTCTGGGTGCAAGCGTCCACTCTTCAGACTGGTCATATAGTCATCAGCACTGCGATCGAGGACACATCCCTGCAGGAACCACAAAGAAAAGAAGGTCAAAACTTCACAGACAAGCACATCAGCTGAGCAGGATGTAGGATGGTTGCTCAAAGTAGCAGAAATTACCACAAAAAAACTGGATAACATTATCTAAATATGCAACAACAAAAACTGGCAGAAAAGGTAGAACAAGCTTAAATTAGACAAGAAAGTTAATTCTCAATAGTCCAGGTATCAAATCCGCTCATTCTCAATCAGTTCATCTGGACAGTTTCTTTTTAGTAGAAACGTTTCACCCTCACTCCAGAGGGCTTCGTCAGTCAGAGTAGTCCAAAGCAAACTGAAGCTACCCCACCAAGTAAACAACTTAAGTGGACCAACCAGTTTGCTGTAGCCAAGATGGTTTCTGGGGGCTTGTCCCTCGTCGACTCCTCCCAGGCAGGCAGACATGTCCAAAGTGGTTCAAGACAAGAAAGTTAATTCTCAATAGTCCAGGTATCAAATCCGCTCATTCTCAATCAGTTCATCTGGACAGTTTCTTTTTAGTAGAAACGTTTCACCCTCACTCCAGAGGGCTTCGTCAGTCAGAGTAGTCCAAAGCAAACTGAAGCTACCCCACCAAGTAAACAACTTAAGTGGACCAACCAGTTTGCTGTAGCCAAGATGGTTTCTGGGGGCTTGTCCCTCGTCGACTCCTCCCAGGCAGGCAGACATGTCCAAAGTGGTTCAAGACAAGAAAGTTAATTCTCAATAGTCCAGGTATCAAATCCGCTCATTCTCAATCAGTTCATCTGGACAGTTTCTTTTTAGTAGAAACGTTTCACCCTCACTCCAGAGGGCTTCGTCAGTCAGAGTAGTCCAAAGCAAACTGAAGCTACCCCACCAAGTAAACAACTTAAGTGGACCAACCAGTTTGCTGTAGCCAAGATGGTTTCTGGGGGCTTGTCCCTCGTCGACTCCTCCCAGGCAGGCAGACATGTCCAAAGTGGTTCAAGACAAGAAAGTTAATTCTCAATAGTCCAGGTATCAAATCCGCTCATTCTCAATCAGTTCATCTGGACAGTTTCTTTTTAGTAGAAACGTTTCACCCTCACTCCAGAGGGCTTCGTCAGTCAGAGTAGTCCAAAGCAAACTGAAGCTACCCCACCAAGTAAACAACTTAAGTGGACCAACCAGTTTGCTGTAGCCAAGATGGTTTCTGGGGGCTTGTCCCTCGTCGACTCCTCCCAGGCAGGCAGACATGTCCAAAGTGGTTCAAGACAAGAAAGTTAATTCTCAATAGTCCAGGTATCAAATCCGCTCATTCTCAATCAGTTCATCTGGACAGTTTCTTTTTAGTAGAAACGTTTCACCCTCACTCCAGAGGGCTTCGTCAGTCAGAGTAGTTGTAAGAATTATGAGATGTTATCAGATTATAGCCAAATGAATGATTTTGTAGTAAATGTCTTGTAGTGGACCTACCCAGGGTCAAATTGAGGTTTTTGAACTGTCCAGTGATGACCTTTGCTGACCTCTCAGTGAAACAAGACATTTACTACAAAATCATTCATTTGGCTATAATCTGATAACATAGTCACCAATAAGAGACTATTTCTATCTTTGATTTTAGGCTGATGTGATCAAAAGAATAACTTTTGTCATTTTCATGATGTGTGCTTTTAAGCTGTGTTATTCTGTGAGAGTTAAACTGTGTTTCACTGCTGTGTCAAAGGTGCAATCTCGGGTCACAGAGACTTCTTTTAATTTTGTTAATTCAAATGTTATCAAATGAATAATTTTATTTGTAAGAGCATCAGTACATTTTAATGTCAGATAAATCAAATACTCTGCTTAATTCAAAATGTTGTACATGGAGGATTTCTCCTCTCCTCTCGAACTTGCATGTGAAGATAAAAGGAACACTTTATCTCATTCATTTTAGCTTGAGCTCAGGACAATCTAGACACCCAAAGACTTTTGTTTTTGTCCTATTTAATAATCAAGCTATTATCATTAATAGGTCCCATATGTTATGCTCTGATGACGTTTGTTTATTCATACAACAGTGTTGGTAATGAGTTAAGAAAGTTCTAAATCTGCTGTATCATAAGACTGGCGTCTTAAACTAACTTTCTTATCCTTTCTGACATTTTTAATCTAACTTATGCCTCCTCTCAGTGGCTCCTGGCTTAACAGACTGAATCAGAAAGAGCTACGTCTTTCTAGGTCAAGTTAGCCTTAAAAGAGCTCTGACTTCCTGTTTTCCTTGAAGTCTGCTGGAGTAAGCCTCAAACTATGGTCTTCTCCAAAGAACTGATGATCGTCTAGTCACACGCTAAGGACACGTCATTCAGTTAAAAGATTTATAACATGCCTGTTATAAATCTATTTCAAGCCGTGAAAAGCTCTCTTTTATTGACATTCCTTTAAGGAACGTCTTATCTTGGAAACACCACCAGGAGCTGCCGTTACTTTCGGTTCGAGTCAAGGCGCACGTCTGGAGACGCTGAGAATGGTAAACGAACTGACCAAACTGGACCGAGGGAGACTGACCATCTTCACGAGGTAACAAGTCGTCAAATGCTTTGCCAAGGGTACCAACGTGTAGCTTTAATCGGCCGGAGAACTGCCATGTTTCTGGTTAAAACACATCAAGATAACTCCCTGACTCTTAACTTTTCTTCCTCCATAAATTTCTCCTCCTAAATCTTTCCCTCTCTATCTAAGCTGGAAACTATTTTAAGCTGAAATGCCCACAGACTAAATATGTTAACATCCAATATTTATGTCTGTTGTGTTAAATTTAAGTTTGCTGACGTATTAATTTGAAAGAAAGTGAAATCATGTCAATCAAGTGTAATGGTGTTAATTTAGTTGATTTATTTTAAATAAATGGTAGTGTCGCCTGGCATACCAAACTAAGTTAATGTCCATTGTCACTTAATGGCTCTGTTTATTTATCCATCATAAAGACCACAGAAATATTGGGTAAACTGAAAAAGAACAGAATCCGTGAACATTTACTATTCAATCTGAATAAGTAAATTAATTAAGATAAAGAGGTCAGTATTAATATTGACCTCCTCATAATTCTTACATCTGGTGGCCTTCGTACGTGGTTCTGAAAGTTTATTGATTTCTGTGGTTTCTCATGAACTGTAACGTCATGTTTGCATAAGTGGATCCAAGTTTTAAACTCTGAGGATAATGATTTTGGCTGGAAGTGTTCAAAGCAGGCAGATTCTGCATGTTTTTATCATTTGAAGCTGTGAGATTATTATTGTTTCAACTCTGTTAGACGCTGTTGGAAGCATTCAGGTGAAGTTTTGTCAGCCGTGGTCTGTGGTGGTTCTGGTCCTGGTTCGGTCCAGTTCACGCAGACTCCTGTACAAAGCTTTGTTTGACCGCCGAGTCAAAAGCCTGAAAGCTAATTTAACATCTACAAGATTGCTGTTGTGGTATTTTACATTTTAGAGCAGGTCAGAGAAGCATATTACTGTAGAACGTAGTCGGATAGTGGTTCTGTTCAGACCCGAGTTTCTGATCCACGACGAAGTGGACCAGAACCGACGTTGACGCGCTCCGAGAGAGTCCGTGTTTGT
Source organism: Garcialebias charrua (assembly GCA_038048925.1). Lineage (NCBI taxonomy): Eukaryota > Metazoa > Chordata > Actinopteri > Cyprinodontiformes > Rivulidae > Garcialebias > Garcialebias charrua. The sequence goes on from JBBPBX010030295.1 coordinate 29,856, forward strand.
TCAACAGCTGCAGTGCTGTGTTACTGAGCGTAACTAAGTTGGCCTGTCTAGGTGTGTTCGCCGCATGTTTCAGAATTTTGGAAAGTTAATTTGTAGCGTCTGAGTTGTTTTAAGAGTCTATAAAGTTGTGGTCTGTTGTGCGAGCTAACGTTAGAGCTACGTGTCCAAGTACACGTTTGTTTATGAGCTGTGATTGGATGAAACGAGAGCTGGGAGCTGTCAATCACTCGTAGCGAACGCTGATTCGCTGTAGTGGGAACGCACGCCGTTGCGACCAACCCACTTTGTCGTCATTTCCGGTACTTCATTGGTCGAAGGTTAGAAAACTACATTTACCATGGTTGCTTGGGAAAAGGACTACAAGCACTGTGATTGATTGGTTGACGTCACGTATCTGTGTAGCGAGCTCCGCCTCGCTCAGCACAGCAGAGCTGGTGACGCGCTGCGTCGACCCGCCTATTTGTGTCGTCATTTCCTGGTGCACTTTGAGTGACGAACAGTCACGTTCACAAAAAACATCATAAAAAGTCAGCATTTTATGGTGAGTTACCAGCTTTTAATTTTGTTCTGTACACAAACAATAGCTCCTGTTTATTTTAAATAAAATATTTAGAATAACAGAGGTACGGACAAACATTTTTGCTTATTTTAAATACAAAGAATTTAAAATAACAAACAAAAGTACAGTTTTCACTCCAGATAACTAAAAAATTTTTCCTTTCTCTTCCTTTCTCTGACACATCATCTTCCACAGTTGTCCTGTGCACATTTAAACTTTCCTGTTTATTTCAAATAGTGAAAAGTTTAGAATAACGAATACAGAACATCTTTTATTTTGATTTTCACTGAAAATCCAGATAAAAGATGGCAGGCACAGAGGGTGAGACCCCTGACACCTCTGATACAGGGCAGCCTGTGCCACCTCAAGGCCACGACCCGACCAAAGCAGATTGGATCGAATGTGCCTTATTTTCACTCACAGGGCCCATCACAAACTACCATGAAGAGACACAGTTGATGGAGGAAGCAGATGTGGACAGTGCATTAAAAACTGTAACAGCTGGAACCACAACGGCTGAAAAGAAAGCAGACAGAGATAAACGTTTGGCTAAATTAAGCCTTCTGTTAAAGGCCAAGCTAGACTTTGAAACTGCTGTACGCCGGGCTGTCTCTACATCATGTTTAACAGCACAAATGGAGGTTGCCGCTTTACAGCAGGAGGTAAAGAGTTTAACACAGTCGAGTATTGGCAGCGCTGAACAAACGCGTAGTCTCTACGAAGAATGCAAAGTGTTAAAAAGGGATTTTGACCAATCACAAGTTGATTTGGAAAAATGTGTGGTGGAGAAGGATAAGTATTACCATCAATACAAGTCGATTCAGGCGGATTGTGGGGAGGCACGAGACGCGCTGGAAAAATGCACGGACACCCTGGAATCATTATCACTACGGTACACAAGGCTGCAAGAAGATTATAGAAAATCACAAGAACAGCACATGATGTTACAACGTGAAAATGATGGGTTAAAAGTCCAACTGAATAGTTGTAAAATAGAGCGTGCATCAGCAATGAACAAACTCTTTGAAGAAGAGAGAAAATGTTTGGGTCTCATGAGTAAACACCTTGAGAACTCACCGCCTCCGCTGCCTCCTCCCATACCTGATGACCTACTCCCTCCTCCACCGCCCCCGCCCATGCCAGATGCACTACTCCCTCCAACACCACCGCGCCGTCCCTTAGGGCCTCTAAAACCGACAATCCCACCGGATGCACCGGTGGGTGGATCTGATAATAACCCACAAATACCTCTATCAATGGCTGAACTACGGAATATGGCGAAAAGCATTCAAACCTTCGCCCCTGGCCCAATGGGCTCACACGAAACCAAGATCTATCTCGAGGACCTTGATTTCCAGCTTCAACGTTTCCCAGAAGCTACAGATGATGATAGAATCTGTCTGTTAAGGTTAACATCGGACAGGACGGTGCATGCTTTTATGAAGCGTCAACGAGAAGCAGTGATGAAAGACTACAGTCTTCTCTGTGCTGCGCTGATAAGGGAGTTTTCTCCTTGCACGGGGCCCGATGGCATCATAACAGCAGCTAACATCAAGCAAGGTAGGAATGAACACCCAAGGTCATATTATGACCGAATATTCCGTGCCTATTTCGGGGACAGATGCGAACCTGAAATGGAGGAGGAGGTAGGGTTTAAGTATATTTTCAGCCAAAACCTCTGCCCTGACATAAGAGAGAAAGTACATGTCAGCGCAAACTATAAACGGAGGTCCATCGAAGACATAAGAGAGTGCGCGATAGATGTTTTTACAGGTCGCACACCAAACAAAACACCCTTTGAAGTGTGTCCTGGTGAAAAGGTCAAATACCAAACGCTAGACCTTGAAGGAGCAAGAGCGCCAGCTCACTCTTTTAAGGAAGCCGAGAATAAGCAAAATTTCCAACCTGACAGACCGCAAAATGAAGGTGTCCGCTGGAACAAAGACCAAAAGGGGTCCAGAGACCCCAAGTGGTACAGGCCGCATCAAGAGGAAGAGCCCCATCAAAAAAGGAAGGCTTTCCAAAAGAAAAAGAAATATGGGTCCCAAGGAGACTCATATGAAAGAGGGTGGTCCCAGAGAGGACCCCCGAGCAATGCGCCAGCTCCTGCACCTCAAACTGAACAGTCTGGGGCGAGGAAAAACCCACAGAAGTTCCAGAAAAAAGGCCCTAAACCTCTGTCTTCAGAAGAGATGGAGAACATACGTCGGTTGTTAGAAAGTTTGAAAAAAACAAACAAGGAAAACAAACCTGGTGTGATGTGTAGCGCTATCATTGATAGTGACTCAGAACACACAAATAACAGCAATGCCACGATTGCTGACAGTCACCAAGATACTGATGGTCAGGATGCTGACAATCAGGGTATAGACAGTCAACAAGATGTTGACTGTAAACATGACGTCATTGTTACAGAGTCCGAGAGCCCCTCATCAGAAAAAGGGGGGGTAAGCTCACTCACCAAAGACAATGACTCGTCACAGCCCGATCACTCAGACCCATGTGTGACTGCACTACCAGTACAGGTGAATGAAATTCACACAGACAATGGTAGACGTAACACACGTCGGAAAAAACCTGATAGGTTCCTGTGTAACATTATCAGGAAGGGGCCCGCTAAGAAGGCTTACCTGTCAATCACTTTAGAAGGGGTCCTCACAGAAGAGGCCCTCCTGGATGGTGGGGCTGACATAACCATTATGTCTCCCACACTGTTGAAGGAGCTAAGGATAGCCGCTAGCGGGGTTGACAGGGAAATACCCCTCAAAGAATGTGCTGTAGTACTACAGGGACTCTCAGAGACGAGTACAACCCTTACAGCTATAGCCATGGTTCATATGCAGATTGGTGAAATGACGCTATACCACCCGGTACACGTGTCCACCGTTGACTCATTCCCATTTTTGGTGGGCCAAGACTTTATAAACCGCTTTGACGCGATTATAGATTATGGCGATCAAACAATGTGGACCAGAGTGAGCCAACCACTGCCGATCGATATGCCTACACATGGTGACACTGACTGTTTTACAGCAGGTACCGCGGAAGGCACAAAGGGGTCCTCCAACGAGAGCACAATCCCGGTAAGTGAACCTTCAGCAACAGGTGAGGCAGAAAAGGCCCAACAAGAGAGCCTCCTCTGCGAGCTGAAACAGTCAGCACTCACTGAACACTACCTACCGCAGGTAGTCAAAGGTGTTGAGATCCAAGGATCCCACACCGATGATGCTGTTTTGTCTCCTTGGACGGAGAAATCAGCGATCAGCCAAGCTTTCTATGGAACCTTGGTTAAAAAACAGTTGGGTCTAGAAATGAACAAAAAGGCTTTCCGCTTTTCGTTGGACCCCATCGATAAACAGGTAATGACCGCAAAAGGGATCATTGACCTGAAACTGATCTGGAACCAACGAGTACTGGATCACCCGTTCCTCGTGGTCCCGAACTTACCACATGCAACCTACATAGGCTCCGACATTTTGGTAAGGTTAGGTGTCCGAGTGGACATCAACAACAATGTACTGTGGTCACTAAACACAGCCACAAAGGACTCTCCTGTGCTAACAACAGAGAACCTTAAGGCTGGACAGACCATTCCAGAGGTCTGTCAGATTGCTAACAGCCATAACACTGCGGTACCACCTCAGGTTATGAACGAGCCGGTGATGTGTCACATCATGAAAGGACAAGCTATTAGCACAAAACTGGCATACTTTCAACCATCTCCTATGTTTTTCAACTTAGGACTGTCCATGGAGGCCACATTCCAAGTGACCCTCGACTGCAGAACCACGACTGTTGCTGTGTGCAACACAAGCACAGAAGAGGTACTGATCCCAAAAAACACACAGCTAGGATGGTTGATCTCTACTGATTTTCATGATTTTGAGCTAAGCATTCCATTTCTGGGAGGACTCCCAGAAAACTTGATCCCAAATCAACACACGGGGCAAGTCTTGTTCACGAAACCAACACAGGCCATAGCTCTCTTCTCCCCCAATGATTCCGACCATGACACAGTCAACCGGTTCGGTTTCAACCGAGGAGACAGTCTAGGTCCTCAAACTTATAGTGCCCTACCTGTAGACAGGTTTCACGACACTGAAAGGGACTCAATGGAGCTCCCCAAAGGACAAGAACCCCTCTCAATTGCTTCACAGATTGAACAGGTGGTCGCTCAAGCCGACGCCCTGAAAACTGATGAAGAAAGGGACAAACTTCGCAAAGTTCTTTTAACGTATGAGAAATCATTCTCAGCTGACTCGATGGATTGTGGGTTGACCACGCTCCACACAGTGAGCATCCCAACCCCGCCTAATGCTCCCCCTGCATTTGTCAGACAGTACAAGATTCCTCTGGCAGCACATCAACCTATCAGAGAAATCATTAATGACCTGTTAGAAAAAGGTATCATCCGATACTGTAACAGCACTTACTCTGCGCCTTTATGGCCGGTGTTAAAACCAAATGGTAAGTGGAGACTCACTATAGACTACCGAAAGCTAAACAAACAAGTTCCCTTATCCAGATGGCCTATGACGCAACTCCAACAGGAACTGCCCAAGGTCACCAATGGTAAGTACTTCTCGACTCTCGACGTCGCCTCTGGTTTTTGGACCATCCCTGTGCGCGCCGAGGACCAGTACAAACTAGCTTTCACTTTTGGTGGCCGTCAGTACACCTTTAACAGGTGTCCCTTTGGCTACGCTAACTCACCTGCAGAGTTCAACATCTTCTTGAACAAAGCATGTCCAGACGCCCACGAGCGTGGAACACTGATCTACGTGGACGATGTCCTTTTGAGGCAGCCAACACTGGACTCACATTTGGCTGAGATCGACCACGTTCTGAATCAGCTGACAACTGCTG
>JBBPBX010030296.1:0-10610 GCA_038048925.1 Garcialebias charrua
CCCCCAAATAAAATAAATATATATATATATATACACATATACACACAGTATGTGTCATTTTGGACTCTACGTCGCACGACTGGCCAAACTATGTTAAAAAACAAACAAAAAACTGCAACTTATAGACCAGAAAATATGGTGGCAGGAATATTTTTCTATTTCTGGTACAATAACTATTTAATGGCAAATTGAAGGTGGTGGTAAACTTTATAAAATCCTGTTTGTGTGAACATCTAAACATTTTTACCACTGGGGTTTTATCAAGACGGCAAGAATCCACTTTAGTCTCGCCGTTAGCTCGTCAAACCGCTCACAATTAAACAATTTCCCCACACTGAGGTTATTTAAAGAGTTAACAACAGGTAAGGTTCCAGATGTTTGACCTTTTCACAGACCCTCAGTTCAAACTTTTTTTACAGTAGTAAAAACTGCGAGCTGTGACCATGAAGCCATCTGTTCCATGTTGCCTTGTGAAAGAGTTGTTGTAAACAGGTTTCCATGAGCGTTTAGCACAAGTAAGCACAGCTACGGAGCAATACTGAAAAGTAACCACAAGTGTTGTGTGTTGTGCAGCTGGCCCAGCCCGGTGGTGAAAGCTCGACTCAAGATGCAGCACCAGACCTCCGGCTCCCCCATCAGCAGTCGCTTCAGTCCTGTCCGCCACGCCGCCTCGCCAGACTTCAGCCCCAGCCGATACAGCCCTGCCAGTGTTAGCTACATCCAACGCCTCAGACACCTGAACGACCCACTATAACTGCTTCACCCCCCCCGAGCTGCACCAGAGCACACAAACTGCACACCTGACACAAATATGCACAACCATCTGGTGGATTTGTTTTTATGATGTATGGTACTACGTAGACCAGGAAGTCTCATCACATTAGGCCGTGGTGTCAACTCAAGACTTTAAAAAGGAAAAAAAAAACTTCATAGTTTATGTACTGTATGGGTGATTTACTGAAGTGTTGGTGGCAACTGGAACACCAGTATGACTCTAATCTGGAACACCAGTATGACTCTAATCTGGAACACCAGTATGACTCTAATCTGGAACACCAGTATGACTCTAATCTGGAACACCAGTATGACTCTAATCTGGAACACCAGTATGACTCTGATCTGGAACACCAGTATGACTCTAATCTGGGTCAGCCTCCACACTTCCTAATTAGCTGGTCTCACACTCAAACAGGATGTATCCTCGTTAGGAGTCCGTCGCTGAAGACCTTCTTAAAAATACTAAAACGAGTAAAATATTGATATTTTAAATGAATATTTTTTGTATGTTGATCAGTAGCACAAAGATTAAATGTTTTTACTAACGGTGTCTAAACCAACTGCCATTTCCTGTGTTGTTCCTCAGTTTGAGAATTGCCTTAATTTTCTGAAGCGATGGACCAGTTCTGTCAAACTGGGAATATTTCCACTCGTACTTGAGAAGTATGAAAAAATAAAATCTTTCATGTTTTTATTTGGGTCTAATAATTGTATACATCTGTTTCCTGGTAATACCAGGACGTGTACGACTTGTTTCTTTTTGCCTGAACGGCAGCCTTAACGCCATTTTCTGTTCTGGTGTGTCACTCGTCCGTCAGGGATCAGTTGACCGGTTTGAGCTGAACCTAAACCAGCTACAAACCACGTTTTGTTTTTTTAAGCAAAACTTTCAATATAATTAACGGCTACACCATTCAGACCAATTTAACTTGTACTGCCTTATGCTTGAAGAGAACATTGGTGAATGAATGAAAGCTGCATTGCACTGGAAGTTGGTCCCCGGTCTTTGTACGCTGTTTTTTTAAACGTAAAAATACTTTAACCTAATTGGGAGAGGAGTAATATTAAAGCTTTAATTGACAAAGCTGTACGTAACAAATCCTTTGGTTGAACTCGTGCATGTGGCAGTGATGAATCAAACTGAGCTCACGAGTCACGTCCAGGAAGGAAAAGTTACGATGAATATTCAAATTGCCACTAAAGTCTGAACGTGTTTTGAATGTATTTTGTTGTGAAGTTGTTTATTTTTAATGAGAGCATGAGCTCCTTCACAGAAGATTGTACGTCATCCCCAAGAGATCAACTTTGGTCTCCGAATGTTTCTGAATGTGGAACTTTGCAAAAATGCACCTAAACAACTTAAAAACATGCTTTATTTAAAAAAATAATAAAACGTACACGGTGAACTCTTGATGTGTCCAAATTGATTTTGCTTTCAACTACTCAATAAATCACTCCTACATTACTGCTGTTGTGTTTATTTGCATTTCTCTGATTTTGTGTACAAGCAAGAAGATAAAACTTCATTAAACAAATAACTCCACTTGGCTAATCACATGCATCGCTGCTATACAAATACTGGTTTTTGGTTTTAAAAACCTCACTTGTGTACAAATATTAAAATTACATTCACGTGCGCAGCTGTTAATCACTCTGCTGGTGACGGCACCGACGTAACCACAACAGCACCGCACAATCTGACACGATACTCTGTAGTAAAATAAATTAAGTTATTTCCAAGACACTTAAGGAAAACAGTGAAACAACCGTGTTGAGCCATCAGGTCCGGGTCAGTTTGTCTGGGGGCATGAATCCTGCATCGCCCAGAGTCCTGAGGCCCACCCTGCCACTGGGGCGGACGGTGAGCCAGGTGATGCTCCCGTTATGCAGACCCATACGCAACCAGCCCTCTGGGGGGAACTGGAGAGCCCTGAGGGAGAAGGGAAGAAAGAAACAAGTCTCAAAGAGCAGACCGTGATCCAGCTATTTGAACAAGGTTCTCTGTTAGTTATTTGAAGGATTGTTCTTGAACCTGCTTTGTAGAGTCACAGATGAAAAACATCCAGACAGTGATACGGTCAAAGAAAATGTTAAAGGGTGATGGAATCTGGAAGGGAACTCGTGTAACACAAAAAATGAAATACCATATTTTTTGGACTATAAGGCGCACTTAAAATCCTTGTTTTCCCTCAAAAACCAACAGTGAGCCTTTTGTATTAAAGCAGTGTTTTTCAGCCTTTTTTGAGCCAAGGCACAGTGTTTTCATTGAAAAAAATCCTTAACAAGACATTGGTAACAGTTTCAGGACATTTTCAACACCCCCACTTCCACGTTAGCATACGGCGCTAGCATGCTAACGTTAGCATGCGGCGGCTAACGCACGGCTATTCGTATTTCCAGGATAGAAATGCCCATTAATGCACTAAATCACCAAACTGTTTTTGACAAACTAAAGTGATATCCTTCAGATTCAAAAAAGTCTTCTGCTTCCATTTTAAATGACAGACAAGAGGACAGTAATGATGGGTTTATAGCTTCAGTGTTATTGTAAGATAGCAAAGGAGGTCTTAATTGTGTCATAAAAGTGCGTCCAGAAAATTACTACAGAAATCACTGTACTTCGGCATGTAGCAGGAAAAATGTAAAAAACTATTTCTTTAAGCTACTGACTTGAAAAAAGCATACTAAGTATGTTTATGTGTGTTGTTTACTATATGAAATTCTTGTTATATCGATTTTTTCAGATTTGATTACATTTCTCCTTTAAAGGTCCACTGACATCTTACAAATTTGCATGAAATTATAGAAGATATATATATTGTATCATTCCACTATGTTCGTTTTTGCAAACAAAATGATAAAATAATGAAAATTCCTTCCAAACTGAGTCTAAAATTAAAAACCGCTTTTCTCTCTGAAAAATCCGACTACAAGCGAATGCAACATTTGTGACGTAGGAAGGAGAACGTCTTTAGAACGCCCCATATAAATATTCATGGCGAACAAGAAATAAAACAACAAAATTATCAATCTAAGTTAAGATTTGAGCTATTTGTCTTTAGTTTTGGAAGCAGGAAGTTAGATGAGCAGAAACAGCAGGTTCTAATTTAGGTCTGCACCCGTATGTATTTGACTCTTACCTGTTCAGGAAGCAGGGAGCTCAGTCCGAGGGGAGGCAGCTTTATTTATTCCATTTTTGACGAAGGTCTTACATCTTTTGGGAAAGTGAAAAGGCTCACTTGTTCACTGATGATATTAGAACACCCAAATGCGACACACCGAACCGGCATTTTTTAAGTTTTACAAAAAAAAAAGGCGATCTGGCTGAGAATGAATATGCGTTAATGGCAGACGAAGACTGAAGGTCCTGCTTCCTACGTCACAAATGTTGCATTCGCTTGTAGTCGGAATTTTCAGAGAGAAAAGCTGTTTTTAATTTTAGACTCAGTTTGGAAGGAATTTTCATTATTTTATCATTTTGTTTGCAAAAACGAACATAGTTGAATGATAAAATATATATATATCTTCTATCATTTCATGCAAATTTGTAAGATGATGTCAGTGGACCTTTAATTCTGGTTGTGCCTTATAGTCCGAAAAATACAATAAACCAGCAACAGTTTGAGGTGAGGGTTGCAAAGCAAAGAGCATGAAGGCCAACCAAGCCGCCGCCGGCACAAACCTGCACACAAAATAACGGATGACATTGGCATGACACACGATGATCTCGTAGCTGTCCTCCTTCTGCTTGGGGTCGGCCCGGTGGATGTAGCGGCGGAAAGCTGCCTCAATGCGAGCTCCATCTTCGTGGTACTGCTGGAGAACAGCAGAGAGGTTGAAAGCGTCCATTGTCACATGACAGGGTTCTGTTAGAACCTGTCACACAGAACAGTGTGTGTGTGTGGTGCTGCTGGACATTTAAAGGAACATTCTTCATTCAAAGGGAAGCCAACTAAACAAATAGTTTCTCTGGGGAAGAAACACTTAACACACGCACCATCACTGGACTGACAACTGCTTTTCTTTTTCAACAGCTAGGAAATATTATTATTAAAGATTATTATTATTGCTCTAGTAAATATTCTACAGAAAACAAGAGCTTGTCTCCACTTTCCTTGATTTAATTAGGACTAAAGACTAATGCTTGATGTGATCTGTAAATTATTATTTCTTATGAAAAGCACATTCTGTGATCAATATTACAAAAAAGTAGATTGTTGAGAAAAAGTTCATGCAAAGTGTAAAAAACTACAATAAACAAATCCAACAATGTTCAGCCAGGTCGTCTGGACAGCTTTTACTGTTGAGACGTTTCACTCTCCATCCGAAGGGCTTCATCAGTCTGAGGGGTCACAAACTGATGATTGAGCCTGGGAGGAGTCGACGGGGGAGAGGACAGTCCCCAGAAACCATCTCATCACCAGCAAACTGGCTGGTCCACTGTAGGAGTGTGCTGCTTAGTGGGGGAATCAGTTTGTTTGTGGCTCCTCAGACTGATGAAGCTCATCGGATGGGAGGGTGAAACATCTCAACACAAAAAAAGGAATAGTCCAGATGACCTGACTGAACATTGTTGGATTTATTATCTGGACTGAGCATGAACTTTGATACAAAAAAAAAAAAAGATTATCTGCCAGACTTGAGCGCTGGTCAGCCATTTTGGACATGACTCCTATGACCTCATCCTGTCAGCATTCTGATGTTTGAACAGAAACTGGTTGAGTTTGGACATGTTAAGCCTAGATGTAGTTCCTCACTGGGTTGTGACTGTTGGACACTTGTTAGTGACTTAAAACTGCGATAATACAAAAAATTGTGCTTTTTCATTTGCCGTCTCACTGAATTGTGTTTGTGACTCAGTGCTCAGTGTTTTGTTTATGTTTATGATCATAGATTGAAAAAGTATATTCCAGGCTGTGCACATTATTGCAGCACCCACCATGTCTTGCAGCTAACCCCTTTAGGAAGCCATGTTTACAATTCAACGCACTGGAGTGTTGAAGTAACCGTAAACAGCAGTTACATTCAACTTCTTTAACCTCCGACCTTCTTTTGGACACCTGCACACTCAGGCTGTGCTCTCAGGTGTTTCCTGTCAGAGTTTCTACGGACGTGTTGAAATACAGCTCTAAGAAAATTAAAGACACTACGTTTAAAATGGGTTCAAGACACAAAGCTCCCAACAACCTAGCTCCATCTTATATTACAGATCTTATTGGTCCATATTTTCCAACAGAGCACTTCGCTCTCAGACTGCAGGTTTACTTGTGGTTCTAGAGTTTCCAGAAGCAGAATGGGAGGAAGATCTTTCAGTTCTCAGGCTCCTCTCTTGTGGAACCAACTTCCTGTTTATGTCCATGAGGCTGACACATTGTCCAGTTTGAAGACTTTACTTTTTCATAAATCCTGTAGTTATGGTTGTTAAGCTGCTATAGACTTAGACTACTGGAGGACAAACTGACCTAATTTTCTTAAATGATTTGTTAAAATTTAAGTTTTTATTTGATATTATTTCTATCTTAACATGTGATTCTTGACCTGCCATTGTGTATCTGTTCCTCTCAAACCAGCTGGTTGAAGCAGATGAGCGCTTGTCCTGAGCCTGGTTCTACTAAAGGTTTCTTCCTCATGAGGGAGTTTTTTCTTTCCACTGTCACCTTCATGCTTGATCAATAGGAGAGTTCTGTGATGGAGTGAATCTTCAAGCAGTCTGCTCCTCAGATAAATAATATTTATATGAACGTTTCTGTTCACTGCCCTGAGACGACTTCTTATGGGACTTGGTGCTTTATAAATAAACTGAATTGACAAGAACTCCATTCTGAGATTCCACTGGTTGCACAAAAATTCAAGCAGCTTGATTCCCTGCAGACGTTTTGAGAACCTCAAGAGAACCCTCATGAATGCAGTTCTCCAACCCAGTGAGTTCTTTCCTAAACAAGCGTTTGGGATGGCAGCTGGAAGTGGAAGCTGTGGGTTGTCGGGCAGAGTGGATGTAGTGGATGTAGCGTCCCCCAACAGCTCATCCTTAAACTGGACAGTCTGGGGCTGAACACCTCAATGTGTAACTGGCTGCTAGACTTCCTGACCGGGAGACCACAGACAGTACGGATCGGGAGTAACACATCTAGCACCATCACATTGAACACAGGGGCCCCACAAGGATGTGTGCTGAGCCCCCTTCTATTCACCCTGCTAACACACGACTGCACACCATCGTACAGCTCCAACCACTTCATCAAGTTTGCGGACGACACAACAGTGGTAGGTCTCATCAGCAACAACGATGAGACGGACTACAGGAACGAGGTGAGCCGCCTGGCCTTGTGGTGCGGACACAACAATCTCACTCTCAACGTGGAGAAGACAAAGGAGATTGTTGTGGACTTCAGGAAGAGGGATGCCCAACATGCCCCTCTGACCATCAACAGCACCGCAGTGGAGAGAGTGGACAGCACCAAGTTCCTGGGAGTGCACGTCTCAAAGGACCTGTCCTGGAGCAGGAACACTGCATCACTGGCCAAGAAGGCTCACCAGCGCCTCTACTTTCTCCGCAAGCTGAAAAGGGCTGGAGCTTCAACCCCCATCATGAGCACCTTCTACAGAGGTGCCATAGAAAGTGTCCTGACCAGCTGCATCACGGTGTGGTTTGGTGCATGTACTGCATCCTGCCGCAAGAGCCTCCAGCGCATCGTGAGAGCAGCTGAGAAGATCGTCGGCACCTCCTTCCCCTCACTGCAGGACTTACACAGCAACCGCCTCACTCGGAAAGCCCTCTGCATGGCAGGTGATCCCACACACCCACTACACAGCTGCTTCAGACTGCTGCCATCAGGGAGGAGACTGAGGAGTCTCCAGGCTCGAACCAGCAGACTGAGAGACAGCTCTGTTCATCAGGCAGTCAGAATGCTAAACACTCTGCCTGCTCTGCCTCCCCTCCCATTTGAACTGCCTTAACACAAAAAACTTTCTCACACATTACCACTCAACACAAAGATTTTAACACTGGACCCTGTGTCATCAAACGGGTTATTCACTAAACTCTCGGTCATGTGCTCATTCAGTTTGCACTACTTCTCATATTTGCACTAATGTTTGTATTACATTACTGCCTATAGTCATACTACTGTTTACATTTATTACTACTGTTTACATTCATTACTACTGTTTACATTTATTACTACTGTTTACATTTACACTACTTTTTATATCTACACTACTGCTGATATATATATATATATATATTTTTACTAGCCTTATTACATATGCCACTGTACCTCTATACCAATATCAACTACCTCATACATATACTGTGTACATAAACTTCATATGCTGCTTTGTCACTCTATTACAAATGTCAATGCCAGAACTTTCATTTTATTTTATAGATATACTTTTTACACTTTTATACTACTATGCAAAAAACTCAGGACAGTATTACACTTTTGTTATTTCATTTTATGCTTATGTTTATTAAATGTTTAGTGTTGTTGTAACTTTTCATACTTTCATACTACTACTATGCAAAAACTACTATGCAAAAACTCAGGACAGTATTACACTTTTATTATTTCATTTTATGCTTATGTTTATTAAATGTTTTAGTGTTCTAGTGTTTAAATGTTTACTGTTGCACCGAGGGACTGAGAGAAACGCAATTTCAATCCTGTGTATGTCCCGTACATATTGCAGTTTTGACAATAAAGTTGACTTTGACTTTTGTCTCTCACCACAGCTTCAGGTTTCCAGTGAGTGACAGGTGGGACCGGTTCTATAGGTGCACCCTCCCTGAGCATGTCACAGCTCACGAGCTCCAGTCCTGCAACACAGTGACATTTAGAGAACAAAGCACGTCAAGTTGTTTGTTTTGGACTGGATGAGCAGAGCGTTAACTCTTTCGTTACCTGGGAGGTGTTTGCTGATGATTTGTGCCGTTTCCGTGGCCCTGGCCATGCTGGAGTGGACCAGAACATCATACTTCAACCCCATCGCTGCTAACCTCCGACCTGTCAACTCAGCCTGCTCTCGACCTGAGAACCAGTGACACGCAGATTAATCAGAGACTCGTGGCGTTCGGCTCAGTGTTTGTGTACAATGAACCTAATGGAGTGAGGATCCTCTCCCGGTCGCTGCTTCCACTCAGGTTGTACTGGGAGTGTCGGATGAGCAGGATGTGGCGCGTGGCTTTGGGTTTGCCGTTGTCCTGCTCCGAGCTGGGGTCTTCAGCCACGCTCTCCTTCTTCTTCCCGTTGGACAGGACAGACGGGTCTCTCCTGGACAGACAGACAGAGACAGACAGACAGAGGTGAATCTGAGATTAGAGGAGGCTTAACTTGAGAACGTCTTATAATTTAGTTTGACAAATCCCTCCTCCAAACCGGATGTTACACAGTTCAACAAACTACATGAGCTTAAATTAACTAACCTGAATAATAATTATGTAAATAGTTTATTTTTTTTTACATTTATTTTGTAGAGTTACAGTTGTTTGTTAATAAATGTTGCTGTGTGACAATACGGACAAAGCTTTGACTCAGAAATATATTTCTGTTAATATTTTTATGGAAAGCAAAATATATCAAGATATATATCATATGTCGTGATATATCATAAAAAAAATATTGAGATATTAATTTTGGTCCATATCGCCCAGCCCTAGTACAGTATTTTGGAAATACAGTACTAATAATACATGCCTACTTTCATTTCACAGGATAATAAACTTGTCACAGATTGGGCTTTGTCAATCAATCAATCAATCAATCAATCACCTTTATTTTACCAGGTAGAGCACATTGAGATCGAGATCTCTTTTACAAGGGTGACCTGGTCAAGTGGTCAGCAGCACACGTCACATGGTAATTGACAATAAGCATTTGCATTTATCACAAATAAAGAAAACTACAATCACAAATAAAGATGTTGACAGTTCAAAGGCATCAGGATAAGACAGGCTTCTATAGACATTATATATATAAAAACAGACAGACATCTGATAGTGCACAGATGGAGGAAACAGGAACATACTTGTCCCAGTTGAAGTCCCAGGACGGTCCATTGGGAGCCGGCGTGTTCCGGCCAGATGTCCACGCCGGCTGAGCAGCTTGGACCACGGTCAGTCTGGACCACCGAGCGGCCAACTCCCCCCGGTTCTCCCCGAGGTAACCCCGAGACTCTGCTGCAGCTGCCGCGAACACCAGCACGGCCGAGCCTCCGGTGAAACCACAGAGAAGTCTGAAAGTCTTCCTGTAGGACATCCTGCGAGACGCCGGGGGACAAGTCCTCTCCTGCTAGCTAGTTAGCCGGGTGTAGCTAACGCTGTTTTCCTGGAAATGTTCTTCTTCCTGTTTCTACAACGACGTCCAGCTGTCAGAGTTAACTCCAGCGATATAAACTGAGACTAAACCAAAGTGCTGAGTGCACAATGAAGTAACGAGCAGTGCTGTTTAGATGAATATACTGGTGGACTCCTGAACTGAAACACGCGCCGAGCAGCAGGGCTTACTTCCGCATTTACGAGTCACGTGATTGATGACGTACTAAGCATATGCTAGATCGGTGACAAAACAAGATAAAAAATTACATTTGATGAGGTTTATGAGAAATATATTTCTTATTTGATCGTTTTTTTTTATCTAAAGCACAGGAACTTTTAGTTGGCGATATTATATATTATATTATTATATATTATAAATTATATTATTATATATTATATTATTGTATATTATATTATTATATATTATATTATTGTATATTATATTATTGTATATTATATTATTATATATTATATTATTATATATTATATTATTGTATATTATATTATTATAAATTAT